>JAJQOW010000962.1:0-71638 GCA_037975125.1 Latrodectus hesperus | reverse complement strand
TACCACAGTTAGTCTAGAAATGTGATTTACTACTAAACGGAACCATTAATTTGTATATATATTGGATATTTTTTAAGATATTGAAGAAATTTTCAAATCGTCCAAACGGCGAAAAGGAGATTTTGCGTGTCACCCAAACTTATGATACAAAAACTCAATTTTCTCCTAAAATATAATTTTTATAATGAAATGAATACCACAGTTAGTCTAGAAATATGAAGTGATATAACAATTTTGAGTATAGAAAAGAAAAAATTTCAAACGATCAACTTTGATAAAGTAATTGATCAATTCGCTTCAGCAAAGGCAAGAAAAATGTGAATAGTGTAGTATATTAGATTGCAAACAATTACATCTGCTTACATCTATGATATGTAACGAATTATTTCATGTTTAAAAAAATTTCATGTGTTTTTTTTTTTTAAATAATTGTATTAGTATAAAAAATCAATAATTTCTTTTTATAATTAATTCTAAATCACATAAGTCGGATTATTCGAATGAGTCTCTTCCGAATCCAATATAAGTGTGTGTTTTTTTTTAATTAGAATTGAATATCGTTTAAATTTAAAGCTCAGCCTGAGACTTTAAATTAATATATATTCGATTATTTTATAGTAGGAACAATATTCTGTTAGTATTTATATTGTATTCTTATTACAATTATATTCTTTTTAATATAATATATATATCGTTATATTATTATATATCTGTTATTACTTAATACAATTTTTATTCCCATATTTATATTGTATTACTATTTTATTTCTAGGAGGCGCCAAAAATAGGCATCGTGCCTGAGCGCCAATTATGCTCACTACGCCACTTGTTTCGTGTTAGGCTGACCCCTTAACGGGAACATAAACTTTGCAGCCCACAGTCAGGGAAACAGATATGGGCATTGTAGGCCTTGACTCACATGGACTGTCGTGCCACAGATTCAGTTATAATAAACTTATAGTTTCATAAAAGCTTATAACAATCATTTAATTATCGTATTAACTGCTGTAAAATACTCAAAAGCTCCATTCAAAGAATATTATTGTAAAAATTATTGCGGTTAAAAATTGATTGTCAGATAAAAATTTATGCACCAAATTCATGTATCATAACTAGGAAAAAAATTTTTCCGATTATCTTTGTGCGTTTTTAAAGCCCGCCATATACAGTAGGGAAGCCCGGCGGCTTAGTGGCAGCGTTTCGCGCTCCCATGACACAGGTTCGATCCTCGGGCTGGGCAAGGTTGACTCAGCCTTTCATCCCTTCAGTGGGTCGATTAACTGAGTACCAAGCATGCTTGGGAACTAAACACTGGGGGTCTTACGTTAGGCTGATCACCTAACTGGGACATATGCTTCGCACCCCAGGGTCCTCGGTTATGAAAACAGTTATGGGCACTGTAGGCCATAACCCACATGGGCTGTCGTGCCATGGAGTTTAGTTTATACACAATAGGATTTTGCGTTTGGATTTTTTAAGGAGGTAGAAAGTAATAAATTTTTTTCCTGTCGAATTCTGCTTTCGAAAAAATAGAGAGCTTCCCCTATTCTGGAAGTTACTTTCAAGGGTGCCATTTTTCAACATATATTTCAATAAATGTCAAATATCAACAAACCATCATACCACAAATAATGATTCATTCTTAAGGATGGAGTATTTATTTTTAATCGTTATTGCTATTAAAATGTAATCAAGAGTTAATCGATAGCAAAATATTTTTTAAACATACCTCTTACATAAAAAATTTAAGTTTTTGAACAGTGTTCATATTAAAAAGAAATTCAACAATAGATATTTATTCATTTAAGATGTAAAAACAACAATGAATAAGTGACTATTTCTTATTCAGCATAGAATTTGGTATTAATTGTTAAAGATAATTAAGTAATGCGCAAATAGTTGAGGATGTATTTATAATGATTTATTTTTTCTAAATAGTATTAAAATCAAGGTTTTTCAAAGTTTCAAAAAGAAAAAAAAAGTAACTTGAACAGCTTTCGAATTTTATATAAAAATCATCTAATACTGATAAATCGCGAATACGAAATTGAAAAAAATGAAGAAGATAAGTATTTTTTAATATTCACACGTTACAATGCTGCCCTAACATTTATATGATGCAGGTAAAAACGATAATTTGTATATAAGTCAGTAAAATTAATTATTTAAATAATGCTTTGTGGATATATTTATGAATTAAAAAGTACTTATGCTTAAGTCGATTTTTTAAGCTTACTTTCGTTAAATTTTAAGAGCACCTCTTTCCTGATAATTTAATAAAAATATTTCAAGTTAAATACTCATTATTTAATTCGTTTTTATTTATTATTTTATTTAATTAATTTAATATTTTCTTAAGACATAAATTTCCTACCTTAATATTTAAGCTTGATGCTAAATTGTAATAAAATTTCATGATTGTTTTAGAATGCATGTAAATGATATTTTTCCCCTTTAAAAGTGCATATATTTCATTACCAGAAATAAAGTATTTTAAAGAATTAACTTTTAGACAATATTTTAATATCATAAATTGAAATCTAAATATCTTCTAACTTGTTTTGAAGAAAGCATATATAAATTATTATTAGCAATTTAGAGCCGACCAACTTGTCTAGTGTTCAGCGTGCCTGACTACAGATAAGGAGGTCCTGGGTTCGAATCCCGGTTCGGGCATGGATGTGTGTACTTTCTCTATCTATCCTGTCTTTGTCCTTGCCTTGTATGAATGAGATGTGAACGGTTGCCTACCCTATAAACTTGTTCCTATGGCATGTGTGTACTGAAGAATTCGGATTCAACACCAAAAAATATGGTTCAGTTGAAAAAGTGACGCAGCGCAACCCATATTGCCAGCCTAGCAAAACAACTATAAAAACAATTTAGTATATTGCGTTTGCATCCTGGAATCAAAAAGACTATATAATAAGTGCCTAAATAAAGTTCTAAAATACGCGCGCGACAGGCATTTTAGTTTTAAAACCTCAATTTTTAAGAATGACAAAAATTTAGCAGAAATACTACTAGAAAACACTTTCAAACTGTTTGAACTAAGACTTCTTTCATTAATTTTATAGATATTTAATTTACTAAAAATTAAAATTTATCTGGAATATTTTAATTCCTTCTATGTATTTATGTAGCAAAAATTTTTATAAGTGCTTAATGTGTATTAAAGACACTTTATAATAATAATTGAAAGCAGTTTAAGTATTTTAACAGCCCCATTTTTTTTCTAGATCTAGGATTGAGGGAGGTCTGTAGCCTTCCCGCCATGTACCTCGTTTTCTAATGAATCAGAGTCCTTGGATTCTCTTGGCCTGATGATTAACAAATCAGAAATAAAAAATAAAATAATTAATAATGCAAAAAGATATTGAGGTAAGTGCTTCCACTGGATGCACTTTGCATGACTTGTGTTTTTTTGTTTATTTTTTAACAAAGTAATTGAGTAATTCTAGTAATAAACACTTAGATGATGACAATAAGTCTTGGTAAACACAAAATTCCGTTAAAATTATTTACAAAGGAAAAGATAAAGAGAATACACAAGATGATTACAATAATTCTTTGAAGCACACAAAGTTCCGTTAAAATATTTACAAACCCCATTATTTCTGTCCTAACCTCAATAGTTTCCCAGGTTCAGATGGACATTTACTCTGTCAAGGAGACTGATTTCCCAAATGGTGCCCCGTAACTAATGATACCAGAGTAAAATCATAAGAAGCGTACCATGGGAATGGCAAAATATCAGAAGAAAATCGGACTCACGTTAATAAAATATGAAAAAATGTAACAAAAAATATCATTTGTACTAAAGTTTATAAGGTAATAAATAATAATTAAGAATTATCACTATCTTCACATTTTCGAATATAAGAAAATTAAAATGCATTTTCTCCCTTTTTCTTTTTATAATTAATATAAGGCTCTCTTAAAAAGTTCTTGGAATTTTTAAATAATATTGCTTGTTATTTCCTGCAATTATATAAATTACATATTTTGTGTTCAAGAATAAAATAGTTAAATCTGTGTTTCAATATTCTTATACGTTGTATCATTTATGTAATGTTAATCATTATACAAGTAATCTCACATTAATTTATTCCTATTTTTTTTTTCAAACTTTTTTTGAACTGTCTTCTTCCTTTTTTTTCGAACGTTTATTTTGGCAAATTGTGAAGGAATACCTTATTTATTTTCGCATATTATAACTAACTTGTCAAGTGGTCAGCGTACCTGACTGCGGATAGGGAGGTCCTGGGTTCGAATCCTGGTTCGGGCATGGATGTATTTTCTCCCTCTATCAGTCCTGTCTTTGTCCTTTCCTTGTATGAATGAGGTGTGAATGGTTTTCTACCTTATAAATGGGTCCCTATGGCATGTGTGTACTGAAGAAGTCGGACTCCACACCAAAATAGGGTTCAATTGGAAAAGTGGAGCAGCGCACCCTTGTTGCCAGCCTAACTGGCACACGATAACAACAACATTTCGTTCTTTTTATGGTTGACATTTAACCAGTTACTGAAAAATGAATTGAAACCACCCTTTCCATATAAAATATCTTTTACACACGTATCACTCGTCCCTCTGACACTACTCATTTGACAACCACATGACCTTAGGCTGCCGCTAGGGCGTATATTTCTAGCAATTTATGAGGGTGTTGAGTTCAAGATCAAGACCTCGCTTCTTTCAAGAAATGCTCAAAGATAAAGTAGAATATAATGCTGTCACTCCCCCGCCCCCCACCAACATGCGCACAAACTTGTGAAAGGAACCCGACTTGAGAAAATGATTAAAAGGAATGTAAAAAAGCAATAAAATGCATGAAGTCCTTCTGTTTATCCCCACAGCAGCAGAGGAAGGCATCTTGCAGGTGGACAATAATTCACATTTGTTTTTTAAATCTGTCAGACGTGCTTCTGTGTCAGACCCCAGATGCGACAGGGAGGGGATTCTTCTCTCCCCCGCAACACATGTTGAGTCATTGGGACACGGACTACAAAATCAGAAATATTGGAAGCTCAACAAAACAAGCTTCCATATGACTTTGTTTCTAACTCACAATATTATTTTAGAAATGAGCATATTAGAGCCAACTGGGGAATGACTACTATCACCTACTACATAAAATTTTTATAATAAGGTTCTATTTTTATAATAAGGTATGCAAAATAAATAACATTGAAGTAATCGTACTTGAACCATACAACCATTACGAACCAAAAACTTTCCATAGACCGCGAGCAGTCCTTGGATTCAAAACAATTACCAGCATCTGAAAAATTTAGTTTAAAAACTTATGATTAAAAATTTATAGTTGACAACTGAAATATTGCAGCTTATAAATAAAAATAAATATATGGTCATAATTGCCTTAATGAATTGCTTATACCTTAAGTATCTAATCAATTTGACCCTAACTTAAAAACTCATATTGTTTATTTTTCAGATATTGCTATGTATCAATAACTTGTTCACCTTATTTTCCTTGTACATATTAGAGTGTAATTATTATTAATAAATGAAGAATGTAAATTTATTTATATTAGAATGTAAATAACGGATACCCTCAGTTAATTTTTTTGCCTTACTATTTATTTATTTAGTTTATTATTAACTAAAATTTCGAGTAAACCATGAATATTGTTATAATCTCTACTAAAATCTGTAATTAATTTCAAGCAAATTTTTGAATTGTATAATTATTTTATATATCTTATAAGTTGTATATAAGCTACATATACTGTAAAGTCACTAGCCATCCACCTTATCTAGTGGTCAGTGTGCCTGACTGTTAATAGGGAGGTCCTGGGTTCAAATCCTGGTCCGGGAATGGATGTACTTTCTCTCTCTCTTATCTTTGTCCTTTCTTTGTATGAATTGGTTGTGAATGGTTGCCTACCCTGTAAGTGTTTACTAAGTATAGCAAATTAGGGTTCAGTTGGAAAATTGGAGCTGCACACTCCATATTGACAGCTTATCTGGCACGAGATAACAGTACAACAACAGTAAAGTCCCCATTGCAAAGACTCTTGGGAATACTTAAGAGTGTAAGAGACTTGTTTTTCAAAATCCTTATTATCCATTCTGTTTATTCATTCATTCATTGTCGTGTGCCAGCTAGGCTGGCAACATGGGGTGCGCTGCTCCACTTTTCCAACAGAACCCTATTTTGGTGTGGAGTCCGACTTCCTCAGTACACACATGCCATAGGGACCCGTTTATAGGGTAGGCTACCATTCACACCACATTCCTGCAAAGAAAAGACAAAGATAGTACAGATAGAGAGAGAAAGTACATCCATGGCCGGACAGGGATTCGAACCCAGGACCTCTTTATCCGTAGTCAGGCACGCTGACTATTAGATAAGTTGGTCGGCATCCATTCTGTTATTATGTTTTTATATAAAACTTAGATGTCTACCAATAACTACAAAAAGAGGCTAGTGGCCTTTCTCTAGGCATCTCGCTCATCCATTAAATCAATCATTCATAGTTGTACAATACATGTGATCATGTGTTCAATTAATTCTAAGGATAAGAGATTTCTCTCCCTCATACTAATATCAAACAAAAAATTAGGTGAAATATGTAGCTTTCACGTAACTTTGTCAAAATCAATTTTATTTAAATATTTTTTATTCATACTATTTTCCATTTTTTTGTTGATTTTATTTAATAATCTGTAAAAGAAACAAAAAGAGTTCTAAATGATGTCATATTTTAATCCTAATTTCAAAATAATTTAAATATAATTAGATGAACAACGCACGATTTACATCCAGAAAAAAACTTTTTGTGTCTTTGAAAACTAGAACATATTTCGGAAATATGTGCTTATAAAATATAAAAGCCTTGAGACTTTTTTAAGTAAAGAAAATAGCCACCAAAATATTCATTTCTAGAGAAATATTATAATTTTTTAAATCATATATTTTGAAATAAATGAGAAATAAAACAGATTTGATTAGATGAAAACTAGAAATTGAATTTGAAAGTTTAAATCTGAAACTAGACACAATCAAAATCAATAACAAGAGGAAATGGCGACTCTTAAAAAGTTTTTCATTAAATACTATGGCGGAAACAGATATTAATTTAAGCATTTTTGACATTCGTGGGCAAATCAAGAAGATGTACATTCTATTCATATATTGCATGATATACTTTATTTCAATGAGATAGTCAAAAAGTTTTAGATTATGAATCTGAGCAGCAATACTTAAAATTTTGTTATCTATTGATGAGGAAAATGAACTGTAAAACAAATATATACCAAAAATTCAACTGTCATGATTATCATTGATTAAAATAAGGATGTAAAAGTTATAAATTTAGCTAAGCAAACATATTAAAACAACACCATCTACTAAAATGTATTGACAAATTAAGCTTTAATATTCAAGATTTAAAATAAAAAACAAACACAGACAAGTATTCTTCGTTTGTTTGTCAAATGGGTCAATCATTTTATTAACTTTTGATCTCTGCGTACTTTAAAATGGCTTCATTTCTGGTAAAAGGCAAAAAGATACATTTAATTAATTTAGCTACTGAATTGGAAGAAACTGTTCCCCAAAATTATGACTAGAATTAAAGAATATTATTAATTATAACAATTATGATGAAGATTTTGTTAAAATTTTATTTCAAGGTATTGAGTTGAAAGCAAGAATGCTATATTTATTGAGAAAATAACTTCTTAGATAATTATGTAAGCATAGTTAATGATCGCTGTTATAAAAAAATAATTTAAAAAATAAAGTAAGATAAACCCGCAAGTTTAGAAGATTTTCCCAGAATGAGTGTTTTTATTCGAAAGAAAAATGAAACTCAAATCTTAACTCTCGCGATGTTAATTTCTTTAAATGTTTTAATTGTAATGAATAGAGTGTCATATTTCTAAAGACACTTGACCAGGCGATTTTTGGCGGAACGCCATCAACAAATGGGTCGAGAGATGGGAAGAGGTTGTAAACAGCAACGGCGAATATATAATTGATTAACTTATTGATATAACTATTGTTTTTTGTTTAAATAAAAGTCCTTGGTAAAAACGCTACGAATTTATTCCCCAACCTAATAGATCCTGTAGGTTATGTTTATCGGCAGCTTTTTTTTTTTTTTTTTTTTTTAAAAAAATCCTGATTTTGCCAGTTTCTTATTATTTCCTGAATTGGAGCCATTCAGCTTTTCTACAGCCCTGTTTACATGTTCTTTACGACGTTGTTTGTGTATTATATAGCCGACATTGTTTTTTGAGCAATAACTTACCAATATATTTAAGAAAATTAAACAGTAAAAATTCCACACACTTAGAAGTCTTAAACAAAAATTCGAAGTTCAGGCGTTCAATGGTAAATATAGATGACAGCGCATTTATCTGTTGGTCCACATGATATTGATGAGGTGTTCATCTCGCGACATTTACTTCTTTAAGAGTGAAATGAGTCACCCATTTGATTGACAATACTATTTGTCTGTTATTGGGTTGTTATAATGCGTTATGCAATTTAATAGAAAGATAACACAGTAAGTAGTCCCATGTGTAGTTTGCATGGTAATAATCTTAAAATTAATACAAAATACACTCCTATATAAACTAGTAATGTTTAAATAATAATTAAATAAATAACTTTGTTAAATTTCTCTAATTACATTCGAGAAATAATTGTTGTCGCGTGCCAGCCAGGCTGGCATTATGGGGTTCTCTGCTCCACTTTTTCAATCGAACCCGATTTGTATGTGGAGTCCGACTTCCTCAGTCCACACATGCCATAGGTACATGTTGATAAGGTAGGCAATCATTCACAACCCATTTGTACAAGGAAAGGACAAAGACAGGAGAGAAAGAGAGAGGGAATATACATCTGTGCCCGAACCAGGATTCGAACCCAGGAACGCCTTTTCCGTAGTCAAGCACGTTGACCACTAGACAAGATGGGCGGCAAAAATAATTGTTAGTTATATATTATAAAAATTTTTAATTATATGCTCTATTAATATTTTAGAGTGGATCGTAATTCTCAATAGCATGGATTTCGTATTATTAATGTTGTAAATTTTGCCATAGAACAAAAAAGTCAGATACTAAATAAGAAATAATTTGTCAATGCTAACTCGTGAGAGTTAGCATTGCCAAATTATTTCTTATTAATTTATTGCGGAAATAGGACTTTGCTTTGAATTCTTATTCACTGAACTCTACGCAACTGTAATATTCGTTTAATAAAATTCTGCAAAAAAAAAAAAAAAAAAAAAAAAAACTGTTTAGAAATTTTGCCGAAAATTACTTAATCAAAAATAAATTATTAATGTCACTCCAGTTTTCAGGCATATTTTCAAAGAAAAATATTGTGTCTTAAATTATGGCAAATAGTATATGTAAATATATCTGAAAACAAATATTAAAAACAAAAACTAGCATATAGCCTACAACAAGTGTTATTTGTGTCATTTTAAAATAGAACGATGATTGATTAAATCATAATTATTTTTATTGTTAGAGAATTATTTTTATTGTTATCTTGTAGAAATATATATCGCAATTTATGCGCACTGTTATCTTTTGTAAATTTATTTCTGTTTGATTTCCCTTCCGCTAAAGCAGCCAGACTTCCAATGCTTATTTTAAAGTGGGAATTGTTTCCGCTTTTCCAGTAAAGGAAATAATTCTCATTTCATTGCTTTTTGAAAAAGTTAGTGTCTTATGGAAATAAAAATAATCGTTTTTATCATTTGAAATAAATAAATTAAATGCATAAAATAAATATTTCAAATGTCGCGCTCGTCAAATATTACGTAAAATTTTCTTCCGTTACATCAATGTGTAAATTTAGTATAAATTCTGCCGCACAACTTGTCTAGTGGTCAGCGTGCTTGACTGCGGATAAGGAGATCCTGGGTTTGAATCCCGGTTCGGGCATGGATGTACTTTCTCTCTCTATCTATCCTGTCTTTGTCCCTTCCTTGTATGAATGAGGTGAGAATGGTTGCCTACCCTATAAACGGGTCCCTATGGCATGTGTGTAGAGCAAAGTCGTACTTTCACCTTCATGGTGCTCTGATTAAAACGAAAAACGCTCCCAATTGACTTAAATTCGCATAGCGAGCTTGGCTAGTCCAAGTGTCATTAGTAACAACAACAACAGTATTAATTCTATTTCACGTATAAATTATTTAAAAATGAAATAGTAATTGAACAATATAAATTTGAAAAGGGTGCCTTCAAATAATGCGTTTACATTTCTTAATTCATAATTTTTTTTCATGCACCATTATTTTCAATTGGTACATTCAACAACCTCTTGACAAAAATGATTTTTAAAACAGTTGGAAAACCCCAGATGTCATCTTCCTTATATTTGAAATTCATCCTATAAATCACATTGTGTAAAACATTCAAAGCATCTATTCATCCAGAGGATAATGCGAATATTTCTTATGTAGTTCTATTTATGGACTTTCTAGGAGCTGTGGCAGCTTAATCGAAGGAGCTTCGTTCTCGTGACCCAAAGGAAGTGAGTTCGATCCTGCGATCGGCTAAAGATGACCGTGTTCGCTGATGGCAACTGGGACACGTTAAATATGTCGAGGTCGCTAAGTCACTCCAAGTTCCAACTCAAATCAATACCTCTAGAGTTGGCATACTAAGATCTAGAAATTTCTACTTGGTCTCTGTTTCGAAAATAAAAAATCCACTTCTAACTTGTAGTGCTGCCATCTAGTGCCTTCTGTACGAGGGAGAAATTAACTCTTCGGATTTGACAAAGAGTCGCTGTCGAGCGCAGCAAAAGCCAAGTTTGAACTTCATTGGATTTGGGCTTGGTACAAAATGCTAAATAAATAGTAGATGAGGTGTCTTTGTCTCCAAATACCTGTGTACTAAGGCGATACAAGAACAAAAAAATATTAATTTTTAATTATCATCTATTTATTAATTTTATTTTTTAAACTAAAAATTCCTTTTCTTGTAATGCAGCTTTTTCTGTAAATTCGTAAGCATGAACTGTGTGAAAATATTATAAATTTGTGATGAGGATTATTACTTAACAAGTTGAAATGATTAAGATAGTTTATATTGAATAATTATTATTCCTTAAATATTTTTTTTCAATCTGGATTTACAGATTTCATTGAAATGTCATAATTTTCAGCTTTTAATCAAAACCTTACGATTTTTAACGACAACTTTAATCATTTAGAATGCATCGTATCTTTAGCTATATTTTTTCTTGTAATTAATATATATAATTATTGCCACACTACATATAGGAAAAAATGAAAACTTTTTTTAAAAAATAAAAAAAGTTGAGTTTTTAGCCAATATTTATTTACTGCAGCAAGCAAATGAATTACTATAATTAAAAGAATTAATCGTTGAGAAAACGACATTTATGGAGTTCAGTCAGGGAATTATTAATGGTCGAAATTTCTTCGAAGTAAAATGATACGTATGAGGATGGCAAGTCAACTACTGAGAGTCTTCTGCTCACTCCCTGTTTCTAAATTATGAAGACTCCCACACAGCAACTTCCATCAAACTGGTAGAGACAGACTCTGGTCTAGGTACGGGAAATTATTCCTGTACCTGTGCGCACACCAAGTATGCACATATTTATCACTTCTATATGCTAGTCACAAAACATGAGCTACTTGAAAAAAATTTTATATAATAGACAGAAGACATTCTATAATTGCAATCTAAAGTGGTTCATCTCAGTTTTACATTACTTTAAGAAGTCGAAAATGTAAAATTTTTGAAATCAACATTCAAATCACAAAATTTTTAGTAATCAACATTCAAGTGTTTTCAAAATTGGTTACATTCACAAACTGGAAAATCACAATTTTATGAGATGATAATAAGGCTCATACTTTGGCTCATGAAATAAGAACTGTGAGACTGAATGTTGTTGTTGCTTCGCTGTACCTATTACTGAGTTGAGTTCTACCACTTAGACAGAAACAGCAGGGTGGAGTCATCGTGATTTTGAAGCAAGGACCCAGCAGAAGACCCCCAATACTTGGCCTGCCACCCCCAGAGGTATCATTTCACTTGGAAGACATTGCGACACATCCAGTTTTAACGTGTCCAACTCACTGTTAGCGAACACGATGGATTTTCGGGTAAACCGGGATTCGAAATTAATGTCTTCCGATAAGGAGAGCGACACCCTAACCAAACAGGCCACCGTAAATCTATTGAATGATTGATGCCAAAGCCACTTTCAGTGAACATTGGAGTACATTGCAACCACTTTCAACGGCTGAGATAGTTGAAATGTTGCTGTAGCTCCAACATGCTTCACATGTACCTCTCTCTGAGTTGGGCGCTACCAGTTAGGTAAAAACAGCCTGTTGAAGTCTTCGTGATTTTAAAGAAGGGACCAAGCAGAAGACATCGAATACTTGGCTTTCCACCCCCAGATCTATCATTTTACTTGGAGGGCATTGCAACAACGGCCAATTTAACGAGTTCCATTTGCCTTTAGCAGACATGACGGATCTTTGGTTAAGCCGGGATTCGAGCTCACTACCTTCTGATGAGGAAAGAGATATCCAAACCAACCATGCCACAGCAGTCAAATATTTGAAACGTAAAATCCACTTTACGAGGCCCTTTATATTCTGAACTTCACTCGTAACATGCTTAAATTCCACAGCTGGAAATTCATGTTTCTTGTGTGACCACAACTCATCTGATCCCCTGGAAATTTCCTGATTTAAACTGCAGCAAATCTAATTCTTAAATCTGATTACACAACACACAAAATACCTCCTCTTAAAAGTGAAATGACTTAATCTAATTTAAATGTTAATGACCGAGGATTGGCAAAAAATAACCTTATTCTTTTTTGAAATGACATTTCGAATGAGTGCTTCAGATTTTATACTTGTTCAGATGAAAACACTCAAGGAATAAAACTAAGAAACATATCTGGATAATCAAAACATTGATTTATGAGATTGTTATCCACCATAATGACCATTCTTCAACTGACAGGGTTGCATATTTCCAAAAATCTATCTGAAATGTTCAAAATTTGAGGGGCACAGTCATCGTATTTTAACTGTTAAATAAGATAAATTTTACAACTCAAATATATATATATATATTTACATATATATATACATATGTGGTATTGAAGTATTATTATTATTATATTACATTACATATATTCAGACTTGTATGCTTGATTCTTGAGATCCGCTTGTAAGTCTTCGTCGATAATAGGACAAATAGCACAGTGACAGATGTACAACCACAGAAGAATAACGAAGAAAAACACCCAGGGCCACGGTGGGAATCGAACCCACACTCCTACGCTCTCAGGCGATTAGCGATGATGCTTTAGACCACTCAGCCACGGAGCGCCCGGTATTGAAGTATAAAGTATTGAAGTATAAAGTAAACAAGAAAGTTCTAGCCATTTTCGCGTTGCCACTGAATGAAGTAAGAATAAGTATGCAAACTAATGTATGATGTGGTTGAGATGTCGGCCAGTCGAAAGAAGAAACATTAGTAGTTGTAAAGCCAAGTTCACTGCGCACATTCATCAATCGTAACTCGTAAGTAGTGAAGAGAAAAGAGTGTGTCGAAAGAGTTCATTCGGTCATTTTCTTTATCACTTCAAAGTGATCTTATCAGCTGCTGAATCAAGCCACCGTATGTCAAGCATTTGAGGACAGCAGTCATATAAGTGAACGTACTACAAGACATTGGTCTCACAAATTCAAGTCGGCAGATTTGTCCCTCTTTGATCAAGCTGGTGTCTGGTGGTTTAATCATCAAGTAATTGACCCATATGACTTGATGACTAAACCACCAGATTGATCACGGATCATCAAGTCATATGAGCTACTACCAAGGGCAAAACGGTAACTGCGTACCTGTACTCGCAGCAATTGTAACACGTGCAACAGGTATTGAAACAGAAGAAGTCTGCACTGGTTAATCGCAAGGGTGTACTGTTCTTGGCCGATAACGTGAACAGTACACCCTTGTGTACTGTTCACGTTATCGGCCAAGAATGTGGTGCGGGTGGTGCAAGTACACCCAGGATGTGGTGCGGGTGGCAAGGAATACCATGCAGTGGATTGGTTAGGAGATTTTGTGGTACCATTTCCTCAATGATAACATTGTAGCATCAAATTTTTCATCACTATCATCTTCACTAATGAAGCAAACTTGGGCCAGGTATTCACGAGCTTCTTCGCGTCCAAAATCCTAGAGTTTTACCTCAAGGGGATTGCATGACACGCTGGCAGAAGGTGCTCAATGGCGCTGGAGGTCAATTACTTCTAGGACAAACAATAGGCCACACGTTGTTTTGGATCATTATAAACGGCACGAGCTTTCTTGTTTACCTTGTAGAATGAAACAAATTTTAAAACAATAGAATTTTTTCAGAATAAAAGAAAATGATTAACAAAATTAAATATCTAGGAAGTGATCAACCATATAAAATACGTTGAACCAGATCAAATTAAATAAGGAAGCTCGAGAAATAAATGTGAAACAGTTATAAAAATCTTAAACCACAGCAAAACGATCGAAGATTGAAGAGAACGAAAAATACAATTTTTACACTGTATTTGTCTATGGTTTCAAAGCATATTTTAAACATAAGTCATATATTTTCCCATTGATGCCAAAACAAACACGTTATATATATAGATTGAGAAAATATTCATTCTGATAAACCAAGCATAGGAAAATAATTTAAGGTTCACTTATCATTGTTTAATGATTTCAGCTTCAGCAGCTTGTGTACGATTCTTTGATTTAATGAAATACAGTAGAACTGCAATTATCCGAATAACTTTTATAGGATTTCAGAAAAATATATTAAACTAAAGAAGAGAATGAAAAAAAAAAGGAAAGTTAAGAGAAAAAGGAAAAACATGAGAATAGCATGTCATTTGAGGAATTTAGAAATATTATTTTTGAAAATTTCATGGATGTTCAGAAGTTAGTACAGTGAAGATATTGAAGAATGAAATCTAGGGTCTCAGTCGTTATCCAAATTGCAAATGATGGTAAACTTAATGGGAGTGTCGAGGAAAAGAAGATGACCTTAATGTCTGATTTGAAGTAAACACAGGACCATCATCTATAGATGCCATTGACGGCTTTGAAGTGGATGAAACATTACCCTAAGTGTGACCACTGGTCAATTCTCACTTTCAATCGGATGTGCGGCTTGACTGCCCGAAAATGGATGAACGCAGCGAAACAGCTTACTTTGACCGAGATGTTCAACAAGCAATGACTTTCATTTACGGCGTTGTACATGGATACTGAATTAACATACAGCACCTGTAAGTACCTTAACTTGTAAAAGTACTGCCTTCGCATTCAATTTATCATAAATTTCTTTATATTTAAAAATTTGTAGATTTTTCCTGATTTCAACTTAGAATAATGAATGAAAATAAACGCGCTTTTTGAAAAAATCTAATTATCCGAATTTTTTATTATCCAAATAGAGTGCTTTCCCAATTGATTCTTGTAATTGGAGTGCCACTGTTATAATAATATTGTTGACCACAAATCTGGATCTTACATATTGTTAACTACAGAAAATACATGAAGGTTAATGATAATACTTTTTAGTAACACGGACATTTTTTCTAAATAGGAGATGATCCCCATGAGCGACTCTCAGTATTATTGATTGGTCTCATAACATTTTCCTTTCATTATCGCATGCAATTAGGAAAAAATTACAAGAGCTTACAAAAATACAACTATTGTTTATAATGCACAATCACTGGGAATTTCACTTTTCAGTACTTCAAGGAGCGGAAGTAATGGTTCTTCTAATGTAGTGGGTGACCAAAAAGGGTGCCACTGATATCCCACAAGTGTGTCTTCATTCTAAAAACAGAGATCAAGAAGAAATCGCCTAAGACTTGGCCTGTCATTCCCATAATATTCATTTCACTAGATGGATATTGCCAGCTTTTACGCGTCTCAGCATTAATGTATACGGTTGATCTTTGATTGAGTCAGAACTTGAACTTATTATCTTCCGATAACTCTGGCGTTCAAAATTTTTTCACAAGTGTGGCGTGCATGTGGAGAGGTGAGTGCCAGCTCAGATGGGACCTTTGTCACCTGACCGTGGTTAAAAATTATGAAGCACTTGGTGATGGCGAGAATTCCAAACCCTTAACCTTAAGATACTGACCGTGGCTCGATAACGATAACGCAAGAGACGTTTCAATCTATTATGCTCCTGTAACACTTGCACGCGTAAAATATCTATTATAATAATTATATTTGATTCTTATTCATAATAAATGAAACATAAATGAGATTCTTATTTTTTAAAAAAATAATTATGTCATTAAATAATAAAAATTGTTACATTTCTCGCAAAGTTGCCCTTAATAGAAAATCGGACAGCTACAGCTGAAGAATACACCATCAATTTTGCTGGTTCCACCATTTTTCCAGGGATTATTCGCACATGGATCTGAAAAATAATCAGATTGATTAGGTTAGAGCTCAAATTATTTTAGATGTATTTTAAGCAGAATGCAATGAATACAAAAGGGTTAAACATTGATATTAAATCTGCAGTAGGATTATAATGTCAAAGACACTTTATATTGATACCTTTTTTAATGATATCATATTTTCTTTTATGCTAATCGTAGATAATAAATATTCGTGAGGTAATTCGTATGTAATCCTCGATAATTGAAATAAATTTATAAATATAATTGCATAAAGACAGTAAAAGCAATAACATAGCAAGATTAATTTAGCAATACCAGAAATAGTTTATGTTAAATATGCGCTATAAATAGAAAATATGATTTCTTTTTCGGAACGAGCAGGAGATTAAAGCAATCAATTTTTTTAGAACAGAACAAATTCTGTAACTAGCAAAGGCCGCGGCGGCCTAGCTGGTTAGGGCGTCACTCTCCTTATCGGAAGGACTTCTAATTATGGTTTAATGAAGATCTGTCGGGTTCACTAAAGGCGGCTAGGACACATTCAAAATGGAGCAATGTCCTCCAAGTGAAATGATACATCTGGAGGTAGTAGGCCAAGTATTGGCGGTATTCTGCTTGGTACTTGTTTCAAAACCACGAAGACATCCCCCGGTATCTCTCATCTAACTGGTGGAGCCCCAATCAGGGTTAAGTACAAGGAAATATTCTGGCGCAATAAAAACTATAACTAGCAGGAGCTATTTATATTAACTTTTCTCTATCTTGCACTCTTTGATGAACTTTGTAGTTGATTTATCAAGCAAAAGTAATAAGCGAGTAATAATCAACAATCGAGAAAATAATTAAATAAATAATCAAATAAATTAATAATAATTAAGAATATGTGTGCTATATATTATTCGGATTTCTAGGGGGTTGTTTGGTTTGCTTTGCTTTCACTCTATGGTCATTTCGTGGACACGAGGATTAATTAGACCAAGATCCAAGGCTTAAAGTTGATTTCGAACCACTACAAAGATCTATGTCGAAGATGGGATTCGAACCTGTTAACTGAAGGCAAGAGCTCTAGCATACGGTGGCCAGCTTGGCTTCTAAGGGGTGGAACTGAGGGCAACTTATATAGGGAGGTACCTCGTAGCCGTGCCATAGTGGCTACGAAATTGTGGGGGTCTTCATATTTTAGAAGCAGGGACAAAGAAGAAAACCGCTTGTGATCCCTGCTTCTCATTCCACAATCACAAAAAAAATAATCAGTTCAATAATTAGGATTTAGCAAACATTCATTCATATTTATGTAAATAAAATAAGAATAATTGCTTTAAAGCAGCTTGTTAAACATTATTATGTTTACAGCAATTAAATATTATACTTTAAACTTAATAATGCAAGATCTAACTAAATATGAACAGAAAAAACAATATTTTGTACCGTTTATTTATTTTTAGTATGGACTAAATAGAATATATCAAAGGGCTGTTGTTGTTGTAGTTGTTGCACCAGCATACTTCCTTGTATCAAAGGGCCGTGGTAGCCTAGTGGTTAGGGTATCGGCCTTCCATCCGGAAGGGTGGGGTTCGATTCCTAACGCCGCCAAAGGCTCACCGAGTACATGCGATAGACGTGCTCGTTAAGTTTGTGGAATCGAAAGTCCTGTGGTCGGTCGTTGAGCAGTTACCATGGGTGCAATGGTCTGGAGAACTTTACTCCCCCTTCAGAACAATGCTAAAATTGAGGTTGTAGATCCTCTGCTGCTGCCATCTATGGGAGGATTTGAAGAGCCAAAGTCGTACTTTCACCTTCGTGGTGCTCTGATTAAACGAAAGATGCTTCCAATTGACTTAAATTCGCATAGCCAAGGCATAGCGAGCTTGGCTTGTCCAAGTGTCATTAGTAACAACAGAATATATAATTTTTTTAACAAATAATTAGCAGCCCATCCTGTCTAGCGGTTCGTATGCATGAAAGCGGAGAGCGATGTCGTGGGTTCGATTTCCGGTCAGGGTGTGGATGTATTTTCTCTCTCTCTCATCTGTCTTTTCATGGGACTCAAAATCCACTGTCATCCAAATTCATTTCACACTTAACAAACTAATGTGTCATTTTTTGAGTTATTAGACAATGTATTAAATAACTATGGAGAATTACATCTTACTTTAAATTACGAAATTACTGAATGATTATTTTACAAAATAAACAAGTAAAATGAACAATAAACAAAGAACATAGATGGAATTTTGATTCAAAATTACACAAATTCAACATTAACTTAGATTAGAAATTTATTTGTAAAAATATAAGCAGCAAAGGAATGGTAAAACGGAGCATGCTGTTCACCTCTTACTGACTAGGGTTTAAAAATAAAGTTTGTTTGTCGCCCAACGGTAATTCTTTGCACATGAGGGCTAATTAGACCCGGACCCAAGGTTTAAAGTGCATTCTGAACCACTACAAACATCCTGCCCAAGGTGGGATTCAAACCCACGAATTGTTGAACCGAAGGCAAGAGCGCTAACCATTTGGCTGCAAGCTCGGCTTAAAAATAAAGATTAAAAATTAATTTCTTAGTTAATTTATTTCATCAAAAACTCTTAAGTATCAACAGTTATGCAAAATTAAAATCTTTGTTTTATTTTTAAGAAAGCATAAGACATTTCAAATGAAGTCATTTAAAGATGAGTAAAAGTGGTATCCCAACAGCTATTTCATACCTGTATGAATATAATGGTAAAGATTTATTGGTGCATTTAGAAAGAATAAATTACTATGGATCTTTGTCACCATATGCAAGATTTAACAAAGCAAAATAATTCAATTTCTTAGTAATAAAATGACGTTTTGGTGGACAAATATACATAACAGTGCAAGCGAGTTATGGACTGTACCTTAAGAGACTAACAGGTTTTGAATATTCGCCTATCGTCGAGTGCCTTGTAATTTTAAACCACTGCCAGATCACGAGGTGGTTTTTCTTGTACCAGCATGCTTCCCTGTACTTAGAACTGAGTTGGGCTCCACCAGTTAGATAAAAGTAACCGGGGGAGTATTCTTAATTTTGAAACAAGGAACAAGCAGAAGACAGCCAATACTTGGTCTGCCACCCCAGAAGTATCATTTCACATGGAGAACATGGCGATCCAGACATATTTAACATGCCATGGCCACCATTACCAAATACGACAGATCGTTGATTGGGTTGGTATTCAAATTCACTACCTTCCGATAACGAAAGCTCTAACCAAGTAGCGACTGCATTCCTTGAGGTGATGAGGTCATACCCGAATTACACCTTCATATGCAGGGCTTTGGACATCAGATTAATATAGACACATCCCTAAAACATAGAACTTCAGAAAAGTCGAGGAGGATGTGGTCTGTACCGGCAACCAGTGATGCTTTAATTTTTTTAATTTTACGGAAAACAGGTTGAAGCAACTGAGCAACTGGGACTCATGTTGGCGACCGGAATTTTATCAGAGATCGAAATAACAATTGCTCTTTATGGAATGAAAT
Source organism: Latrodectus hesperus (assembly GCA_037975125.1). Classification (NCBI taxonomy): domain Eukaryota; kingdom Metazoa; phylum Arthropoda; class Arachnida; order Araneae; family Theridiidae; genus Latrodectus; species Latrodectus hesperus. The sequence goes on along the minus strand of JAJQOW010000962.1, from coordinate 51,650 downwards.
CTACATCAGCATGTTAGCCTCCGCGGCCAACTTAAAACAGAAATTTGAAAAAGACAACTTAAAACAGAAATTGATATCGAATTTTGAAATTTTGACTAGTCTTTGTATTTCATTTAAATAATTATGTTAAATGAAATACAAAGGCTAATCACAAATTAAAGCTAATAGAATTATTAAGGCCAGTAAAAAATTGAAGCTAAAAACAAAATTAAAATGTCTACCATTTTCCTGATTAATTTATTAGTACAGTATGCTGATGGCTTATTGAATAAATTAAGTTTTCCAATAAATTAAAGTTAAGATTAAACAATTGTACATAATTACCTTCAAGGGAAAAAGAAATATCTTCAAATAAATATTTGAAATAACAGGGTCAAATCAAAATTATATTCAATGCCCAACTGACTATTTTCGGATGCTAAAAACTTATTCTATGTTTTAGAATGCATATAAGAGCTATAGAAAGAGTTAAATTTTCCTGACCGAAAGTGTTTGAAAAAAACATTTTAAGAATCTTTATATCCCATTTTAAATTGGAAACAAACTAACCGATTTTTATTGAAAGAATCATTAATTTCAGAAAAGACAAACAAGGGAAGTTATAAGCACTTCTAGTGGCCTATATACAGGTTGGGTTAATTTGTCAATTAACACTTATTTTTTGCGCGTGCGCGAATGAAGGTACATTAAACCGAGACAAAGTAAATTCCAAATCAATAAAAACTTCCACTGCCAGAATGGGGATTCAATGCACAAATTAGTGAACTGAAAGCCAAAATGCTAATTATAAAGCTGTTAACTCTGAAAGCTAGTGACAATACCCATTTCTTTGTAATGCTTATTTGGAAGATTGGTTTGATTGTCACTTAATGACCATATTTTGCACACAAGGACAAACTTGACAAATTGACACAGTTTAAAGTGGACTCCAAACCACTATAAACACCTTACCCAAAGTGAGACTTAACGCACAAATTGTTGAATCGGAGAACTAACCATTCTGCTTATGAGATAGATCAGTAAGGACTAAAACTTAGTTCTAAATGGACTCCAAATCACTGCAAACGTGGAGGGAATAGAGAGCATAAACTTTTGAACAGAAGGCCAAAGCTCAAACATTCAGTCCCCAACTCGTGCTTTAATATCTTAATCACTGAACTATTCTTTTGGTTTTTATTTTTGCTTTCGTCATTCACAACTGTTGAAAGATTGCTTGGGTGCTTCCCAGGTATCCTCACTTGTGGTACAGTTCACTGTGAATGAAACATTCTTCCTGTAGTTTCCTTGTACTCAATAAAGTCAAATTAAACATTAACATGTAAAATATAGGATGGCATCTCATTTTAGAAACTTCCCAATCGCCCAAATTTATGCAATGAAGTTGAAAATAGAAATTTCATGTCTATAGGGAAAATTGAATTTTGATAACTCAGATCATTAAATACAATCTTTTCAATTTGTCATTTTTAATCTTCGCTATTTAAGTTTCCCTGGCTAATTCACTTTGTGCATTATAGCAATCAATTCAAGTTTCTTCAAATTACATTAAATGAGGAAGAAATTACATTAAATTAAAAAGACTACACAAAAACGTATTTTTCTCTGTAATTATATTTCATATAATAAAATGAAAACCACAGTTAGTCTAGGAATTTAAATTACTACTAAATGAAACCATTTATTTGTATATCCATTGGGCATTTCTTGAAATAGACTGGAATATTAAAATCAATCTAAGCGTGAATCAGAAGTCAACCTCACCATATGCGCACAATAAACAAAAACACATTTTTTCCTAAATTATATTTTATATAATAAAATGAATACAACAGTTAGTCTAGGAAGTTAATTTACTACTAAATGAAAACATTTATTTTTATATAAATTGGAAATTTCTTAAGTTATACGGGAATTCTGAAATCAATCTAAGCGAGAATCAGAAGTCAACCGCACCTTACGGGCACACTATACAAAAACTCATTTTTTCCCTAAATTATATTTTATATCATAAAAGAAATACCACAGTTAGTCTAGGAATGTAATTAACTAATAAATGAAACTATTTATTTGTATATCCAATGGGCATTTCTTGAGATATACTGGAATTTTAAAATCAGTCTAAGCGAGAGTTATAAGTCACCCGCACTATATGGGCGCACTACACAACAACTCGTTTTTCTCCAAAATTATATTTTATTTAATAAAATGAATACCACTGTTAGAGTCTAGGAAGTTAATGTACTACTAAATGAAACCATTATTTTTGTATATCCCTTGGACATTTCTTAAGATAAACGGAAATTTGGAAATCAATCTAAGTGAGAATCATAAGTCACCCATTCCATATGGGCGCACTGCACAAAAATTCATTATTATCCTAAATTACATTTTATATAATAAAATGAATACCACAGTTAGTCTAGGAAGTTAATTTACTACTAAATGAATTAATTTATTTGTATATCCATTTAACATTTCTTGAAACACACTGGAATTTTAAAATCAATCTAAGCTAGAATTATAAGTCACCCGCACCATATGGGCGCACTACACAAAAACTGATTTTTCTCATTAATTTTATTTCATATAATAAAGTGAATACCACAGTTAGTCTAGAAAGTTAATTGACTACTAATGAAACCATTTATTTGTACATCCCTTGGACATTTCTTAAAATATACGGGAATATTGAAATAAATGTAAGCGAGAATCAGAAGTCACCCGCAACATATGGCCTCACTACACAAAAACTCATTTTTCTCCTAAATTATATTTTATATAATAAAATAAATACCACAGTTAATCTAGGAATGTAATTTACTACTAAATGAATCCATTTATTTGTATATCCATTGGGCTTTTCTTGAGATATACGGAAATTTTGAAATCAATTTAATTAGAATCAGAAGTCAACCGCACCGTATGGACACACTACACAAAAACTCATTATTCTCTGAAATTATATTTTATGTAATAAAATGTATACAACAGTTAGTCTAGGAATGTAATTTACAACTAAATGGAACCATTTATTTGTATATCCATAGGGCATTTCTTAACATACAAAGGAATATAGAAATTAATCTAAGCGAGAATCAGAAGTCACCCGCACCATATGCGCACATTACACAAAAACTCATATTTTTCCTAAATTATATTTTAGGAAAAAATTTATATTTTGTGGTATAATATAATAAATACCACACAGTTAGTGTAGGAAAGTAATTTACTGCTAAAAAAACCATTTATTTGTATATCCATTAGGCATTTCTTAAGATATACGGGAATATAGAAATCAATCTAAGCGAGAATCAGAAGTCACCCGCTTCATATGGGTGCACTAAACAAAAACTTATTTTTCTCCTGCATTATATTTTATAAAATAAAATGAATACCACAGTTTATCTAGGATTGTAATTTACTACTAAATGAAACCATTTATTTGTATATCCCTTGGACATTTCTTAAGATATACGGGAATTTTGAAATAAATCTAAGCAAGAATCAGAAGTCACCCGCTCCATATGTGTGCATTAAACTAAAACTGATTTTTCTCCTGCATTATATTTTATAAAACTGAAATGAATACCACAGTTTGTCTAGGATTGTAATTTACTACTAAGTGAAACCATTTATTTTTATATCCAATGGGCATTTCTTAAGATATACAGGAACATAGAAATCAATCTAAGCGAGAATCAGAAGACCCTGCACCATTTGAGCACACTACACAAAAACTCATATTTTTTACAAATTATATTTTATATAATAAATTGAATACCACAGTAAGTCTAGGAATTTGATTTACTACTAAAAAAGCCATTTATTTGTATATCTATTGGGCATTTCTTAAGATATACGGGAATTTGTAAATGAATGTAAGCGAGAATGAGAAGCCAACCGCACCATATGGTTGCACTACAAATAAACTCGTTTTTCTCTTTTAAATTATATTTCATATAATAAAATGAAAACCACAGTAAGTCTAGGAGTATAATTTACTACTAAACGAAACCATTTATTTGTATATCCATTGGGCATTTCTTAAGATATACGGGAAATGTGAAACATATCTAAGGGAGAATCAGAAGTCAAACGCACCATATGGACTCACTACACAAAATCTCATTTTTCTCATAAATTATATTTTATATAATAAAATGAATACCACAGTTAGTCTAGGAATTTAATTTACTACTAAAAGAAACCATTTATTTGTATATCCATTGGGCAATTCTTGAGATATATTTTAATTTTGAAATCAGTTTAAGCGAAAATCAGAAGTCACCCGCACCATATTGGCGCACTTCACAAAAACTCATTTATCTCCTGCCTAATATTTTATAAAATTAAAAGAATACCACAGTTAGTCTAGGAATGTAATTTACTACTAAATGAAATCATTTATTTGTGTATCCAATGGCATTTATTGAGATATACGGGAATTTTTAAATGAGTTTAAGCGAGAATCAGAAGTCACCCGTACCATATGGGTGCACTACACAAAAACTTATTTTTCTCCTGCATTATATTTTATAAAACAAAATGAATACCACAATTTGTCTAGGATTGTAATTTACTACTAAATGAAACCATTTATTTGTATATCTTTTTGTCGTTTCTTAAGATATACGGGAATTTTGAAATCAATCTAAGTGTGCTGACCACAAATGAATGTAATTTAATTTTCCTGTGGTTGGCAAAGAGTTTTATTTGTAAGGGGGCGCCGGGTATGTTCATGTGTAGAGTGTGTGGCGAAGTGAAGTAAGGAGATGACCAGGAACAGGTTTTGGTGCCAGGAAAGGAAGGAGGGATGGGGAGACTTGGAGAGAGACCGGGACCGAACGCGTGCAACTGCCTGAAAAAGGAGGAGAGCCGGAATCGATGGGAGATCAGCGCCGGACACTGGAAATTTACAGAAAAGAAGGTGGTCAGGTATATAGCCGTGCAAGACGAGTTCCTGAGAGAAAAATGTAATCAGGAGATTGGCTGCAGGGGCAAACCCCGTCATACAATACTCCAACAGCTGCTGTACCACGATTGCAGAAAAATCCCTCGAGACGAAACGGAAGGCGCCGAGTAACGAGGAGTTTCTGGTCACCCGATAAGTGTTAAGCCTGGCCAAGGTGGGATACCTGGCGTCTCCAAATGACTTTGTAAGTTTCTTTTGTGTAAATCTCTAGTATGTTTCTTCAAAGAACTTTATGAATCATTATTTATCTTGTGTCTAATTTATCTGTAAAATAGTATACTTATTTTGTCCAAAATAATCTGAAAACATCATTAATTGTATTATTCTAAATTTATCAGTAATAAACTTAATTAACTAAGTATGAACCTGGAATTTTGTTAAGTGTCTGTTGATAATATGGTTTAACAAATAATTCACTGCATAAAGGAGTACATGAATAATATGACACTTAGCACACAAGTAAGAATCAGTAGTCACCCGCTCCATATGGGTGCACTAAACTAAAACTCATTTATCTCCTGCATTATATTTTATAAAATAAAAAGATTACCACAGTTAGTCTAGGAATGCTATTTACTACTAAATGAAACCATTTATTTGTGTATCCAATGGGCATTTCTTGAGATATACGGGAATTTTGAAATCAGTCTAAGCGAAAATTAGAAGTCACCCATACCATATGGGCGCACTGCACATAAACTCGTTTTTCTCCTAAATTATATTTCATATATTAAATGAAATACCACAGTTAGTCTAGAAAGTTAATTTACTACTGAATGAAACCAATTATTTGCATATCCCTTGGACATTTCTTAAGATATACGGAAAAAATGTAAATCAATCTAAGCAAGAATCAGTAGTCACCCGCTCCATATGGGTGTACTAAACTAAAACTCATTTATCTATTGCATTATATTTTATAAAATAAAAAGAATACCTCTGTTAGTCTAGGAATGTTATTTACTACTAAATGAAACCATTTATTTGTATATCCATTGGGCATTTCTTTAGATATACGGGAATTTTGAAATCAGTCTAAGCGAGAATTAGAAGTCACCCATACCATATGGGCGCACTGCACATAAACTCGTTTTTCTCCTAAATTATATTTCATATAATAAATGAAATACCACCGTTAGTCTAGAAAGTTAATTTACTACTAAATGAAACCAATTATTTGCATATCCCTTGAACATCTCTTAAGATATACGGAAAAAATGTAAATCAATCTAAGCAAGAATCAGAAGTCACCCGCTATATATGGGTGCACTAAACAAAAACTCATTTTACTCCTGCATTATATTTTATAAAATAAAATGAATAATACAGTTTTTCTAGGATTGTTATTTACTACTAAATGAAACCATTTATTTGTATATCCCTTGTACATTTCTTAAAATATACGGGAATTTTGAAATTAATCTAAGCGAGAATCAGAAGTCACGTGCTCCATATGGACACACTGCTTAAAAACTAAATATTCTCTTAAATTATATTTTATATAATAAAATTAGTATCATAGTTAGTCTAGAAAGTTAATTTAAACTAAATGAATTCATTTTTTGTATATCCCTTGGACATTCCTTAAGACATACAGGAATTTTTAAATCAATCTAAGAAGAATCAGAAGTCACCCGCACCATATTTGTGCACTAAACTAAAATTCAATTACCTCCTGCATTATATTTTATAAAATAAAAAGAATACCTCAGTTAGTATAGTAATACAATTCACTACTATATGAAACCATTTATTTGTATATCCAATCTGCATTTCTTGAGATATACGGGAACAAACAAATCAATCTAAGCGAGAATCAGAAGACCCCGCATCATGTGGGCACACTACACAAAAACTCATTTTTTTCCAGAATTATATTTTACATAATAAAATGAATACCACAGTAAGTCTTGGAATTTATTTTACTACTAAATTAGCCATATCCATTGGGCATTTCTTAAGATATACGGGAAATTTGAAACCTATCTAAGGGAGAATCAGAAGTCCCACGCACCATATGGGCGCACTACACAAAAACTCATTTTCTCATAAATTATATTTTATATAATAAAAGGAGTACCACAGTTAGACTAGGAATGTAATTTTCTACTAAATAAGCCATTTATTTGAATATCAATAAGGCATTTCTAAAGATATACAGGAATTTTGAAATCAGTCTAAGCGAGAATTGAAAGTCATACGCACCATATGGGCGAACTAAACTAAAACTCATTTTTCTCCTGAATTATAATTTATAAAATAAAATGAATACCACAGTTAGTCGTGGAATGAAATTTACTACTAAATGAAACCATTTATTTGTATATCTATTGGACGTTTCTTAAGATATACAGGAATTTTGATATCAATCTAAGCGAGAATCAACATTCTCCCGTACCATATATGCGAACTAAACTAAAACTCATTTTTCTCCTGCATTACATTTTATAATATCAAAAGAATACCACAGTTAGTTGAGGAATGAAATTTATTACTAAATGAAAACATTTATTTGTATATCCAATGGGCATTTCTTGAGATATACGGGAATTTTGAAATCAGTCTAAGCTAGAATCAGAAGTCACCCGTACTATACGGGCGAACTGCACAAAAACTCATTATTATCTTTAATTATATTTTATATAATAATATGAATACCAAAGATAGTCTAGGAAGTTAATTTACCACTAAATGATTTCATTTATTTATAAATAAATTGGGCATTTCTTGAGATATACAGGAATTTTATAATCAGTCTTAGCGAGAATCAGAAGTCACCCACCCATATTGGTGCACTAAACAAAAACTCATTTTTCTCCTGCATTATATTTTATAAAATAAAATGAATACCACAGTTAGTCTAGGAATGTAATTTACTACTAAATGAAACCATTTATTTGTTTATTCATTGGGCATTTCTAAAGGTATACTGGAATATTGAAATCAATCTGAGCGAGAATCAGAAGTCACCCGCACCATATGCGCACACTATTCAAAAACCTATTATTAATTAGGAAAAAATTTATATTGTGTGGTATAATAAAATGATTACTACACAGTTAATCTAGGAATGTTACTTACTACTGAATGACACCATTTATTTGTATACCCATTGGGAATTTCTAAAGATATACGGGAATATTGAAATCATTTTAAGCGAGAATCAGAAGTCAACCGCACTATATAGCCACACTACACAAAAACTCATTTTTTCCTAAATTATATTTCATATAATAAAATGAATACCACAGTTAGTCTAGGAATATAATTTACTACTAAATAAATCATTTATTTGTGTATCCAATGGGCATTTATTGAGATATACGGGAATTTTTAAATCTGTCTAAGCGAGGATCAGAAGTCACACGTACCACTAGGGCGCACTGCACAATAACCCGTTTATCTCCAAAATTATATTTCATATAATAAAGTGAATGCCACAGTTAGTCTATGAATTTAATTTACTACTAAATGAAATCATTTATTTGTATATCCATTGGGCGATTCTTAAGATATACTGGAATTTTAAAATCAGTCTGAGAGAGAATCAGAAGTCACCCGCACCATATGGGCGCACAAAACTAAAACTCGTTTTTCTCCTAAATTATATTTTATATAATAAAGTGAACACCACAGTTAGTCTAGGAAGTTAATTTCATACTAAATGACAAAATGTATTTGTTTATTCAATGGGCATTTCTTAAGATATACGGGAATTTTGAAATCAGTCAAAGCAAGAATCAGAAGTCACCCGCACCATATGCGAACACTACACAAAAACTCATTTTTTTTCTAAATTATATTTTAGGAAAAAATTTATATTTTTGGCTATAATAAAATGAATACCACACAGTTAGTTTAGGAATGTTATTTTCTACTAAATGAATCTATTAGATGTTGTTGTTCATAATATTTAGTTTATTAGGTTGCGTAAAGAACTCGACCAGTTCAGCATCTAATGGATATTTTATTAGCGTACAGCATGGATATTATCAGAGAGTCAAAATATGGCGCTCAAATATTAACATGTTTTTTCAAGTACAGTTCGGTTTACAGTTAACAATGACATAAACAGTTAAAAGATATAAAAGTAAAATTACATAAAACTGAAATATAAATTACTACAATTATTACAAAAATTAACAATAATTACTTACTTTTGAATAATATGAACTTAATATTTATTACTTAAGGAAATAGAATTAATTTGTTTTCTTCATAATCCTGTCAGACATCATTCAATCAATTTGAGAAAGCTGTTTGACAGGTACATCCATCTAGTGGCAAAAATAACAATAACTGTTGTCCTTACATTACTCCCTCACCAGTAACTGAGTTACGATAATCAGATAATCATGGTAGAAGAGAAGTTAAATTATAGATATATATTCAATACAATGTTAAGTTCAATATGTATCCTACTATAGACACTGTACTAAAATGATAAATACTATAAATGAAACATTATAATTTAGTAAATAAGAATTAAGTCAAAAATATCCTTGCACATATATATTAAGCAAAAAATAATTTATATAATACAAAAAATGAAATTATAAGGAATCTTATTCTCATATCAAGTATTACTAATATGCAAAAATTTTCAGGATCTATTAATTAACAAGATATATGAATATATTCACACAAGGTATCTTAAAGATCAGGACATATTACTTAAATCTGATGCTGAAAAAAATATATATATATATAATTGAAATACTATACACACAAAATGGTCATAATTCCATACATACAATATCTTCTTGTTAATAATTACATAGTCAATGTGTTATGCTTTCAATGACATGAAATAAAGAACACCAATGATTCTGTAATCAATAATGTTGTGACATGTATAATGCATTAGGTAATAAAATTGGATAAATGTTAATATTTGATACTGTTATATGAGAGAGAGAATACCCAAAATTACACAATTAAATATAATTCCTACATAGAGAAATGTATCATGACAAAATAATTTGTATATCAGAAGAATAATTTCAAAGAGAAATATAATATAATAAGAATAATTTGTATCATAAAATAATTATATAAGCATACTAAATTCAGAAGATAAAGTACATATGTTGATACAGGAGAAATTATACGAAAATTAATATATTGATGTAAATAATGCAAAATAAAAAAAATTCAAACAATAAAAAAGCATATTCATATACTATAAAGGAATAATTTTTTTTACAAGAAATAATAATTAAGGCAAAATTTAAAGGTAACCAATATAATATGGTGAAATTATTTATGTATGTATATATCCACAACATAATTACACACTGAATAACTTTTGATGCAGACTATAATTGAGGAAAAGGTATAAACACATAAAATTTTTAATCTTTAAACCTTACTGGTTGTTTTATTTTTCGACCACACCTGGAAGTTGTTTGATTAATTGGAAGGTGTGGATTTCTGTGATCTGAATTCTTATTTGTTTCTTTAGCTGTTGCTTGCTCGTTAACTTTGTCCATGACCAACAAATAGGCAGGTTTTAGACGGTCAATTGATATGTTCACATTTTTCTCTTTCATTGACAATGTGAAAAATTTATCAAAACGTTCAACTACCTTATATGGTCCTTGATAAGGTGGTTCAAGGGCCTTTTTCACTCTGTCTATTCTTACAAAAACATGAGAACAAGACCTTAGATCTTTATGTACAAATATTCTTTGCTGCTTGAAACTACCTGATAGTACTGGTTTCAGATGTTCCATGAACTTCTGTAACTGTGAGACAAAGGTTTCTTGGTCCATTTTGATGGTAGGTGGGTCGAAGAATTCTCCTGGTAACTTGATGCTTGAACCATACACCATTTGTGCAATTGAGTGGTTTGTGTCTGGTCTAATGGCAGCTCTCAAACCAAGTAGTACTGTAGGTAGGGATTCAGTCCACCTTATGTTGTTATGTGCTTTTATAGCACCTTTCAGGATCCTATGTTGTCTCTCTATTTTTCCGTTACATTGAGGGTGATATGAGGTAGTATGCAATACTTTAGCACCACATATAGCAGCAAGACATCTGAATAATTGGGATTCAAATTGTCTTCCTCTATCTGTTATAATTTGAGCAGGGAGACCAAACCTGCTAATCCAGTTGTTGTAGAAAGCCCTACTAACTATTTCAGCTCTTATGTCAGGTAAAGGAATTGCTTCTATCCAGGAAGAATACCGATCAATGCAAGTTAGGCAGTATTCCATGCCTTCCGAAGGTGGTAGTGGGCCAATCAAATCTATATGTACTACACTAAATCTTGCATCTGGAACTTGGTATTCTCCAAATTTTGACTTGGTGTGTCTGTTTACTTTGCATTTCTGACATCTGATACATTTCTTTGCCCATGCTGCTACTTGCTTCTTCATATCTGGCCAAATGAATTTTTCAGTCATCTGTTTGATGGTGCTTTTAACTCCAGGATGACAAAAACCATGTATTTGTTGAAACATATCCATTCGAAATTCCTCTGGAATGTAAGGCCTAATATTTGGTGTTGAGATATCACACCATAGTGTCTTTCCTGATGGTAACGTTGATGGTTTAAACTGTAAAGAGGGGCTTTCCTGCATTAATTGTTGTAACTCTTTATCATGCACCTGCTTTTCTGCTATGGCATCATAGTCAATGATCGAGACAGATTCAATTCGCGATAAAGCATCAGCAACTACATTATCTTTGCCTTCAATATGTTGAATATTAGTGGAAAATTCCGAAATATATTGAAGTTGTCGTAGCTGCCTTGGTGATGCTTTTTCATTTTTCTGTCGAAATGCAAACGTGAGAGGCTTGTGATCAGTATAGATGGTGAAATCGTTGCCTTCTAACAGATGTTTGAAGTGTTTTACAGAAAGATATATTCCCAATAGTTCTCTGTTATAGGTACTATACTTTCTCTGTGTATCATTCAGTTTTTTGGAGTAGAAAGCTATTGGCTTCCAGCTCTTATTTTCATACTGTTGAAGTACTGAGCCAACTGCAAAATCTGATGCATCAGTGCAAAGTGATAAAGGCAATCCAGATCTTGGAAATGATAGAAGAGCAGCTTCAGCAAGATCAGCTTTACATTTTTCAAAACTCCTTATTGTGTCATCAGTCCAAGGCACTTTTCTGCGGTCCTTCTTTTTTGCTCCTTTCAGCAGTTCATGCAAAGGTGCTTGGGTCTTTGCTGCATCCTTCAGGTATCTTCTATAGAAATTTATCATACCAAGAAATGATCGCAAGTCATGAATAGTTGATGGTAATTTGTAGTTTGTTATGGCTTCAATTTTATCTGGTAATGGGCGAGAACCTTCTGCAGTGATTAGATATCCCAAATATTCAACTTGGTCAGCTCCTATCACTGATTTGGAAATATTAATTCGAAGTCCATATTGCTGAAATCTTTCAAACACCATTTTTAGATGCTTTTTATGCTCTTCTTCTGAAGAGGAAGCCACAAGTACATCATCAAGATAAGGAAATACAAAATCCAGTCCAAATAGTACTTCCGTAATGAAACTCTGAAAGGTTGAAGGTGCATTTCTTAGACCAAAACTCATTACATTGAACTCATATAGCCCAAATGGAGTGGTTATGGCAGTTTTTTGTTTATCATTCTCAGCAATAGGTATCTGATAGTATGCCTTTACTAAATCTATCTTAGAAAAAATTATTTTATCTTTCAGGATATAGTGGAAATCCTCGATTCTAGGAATTGGATACCTATCTGGCACTGTTTGTGCATTTAATCGCCGATAATTGCCACATGGTCTTAATGTGCCATCCTTCTTATTTACTAGGTGTAGTGGACTAGCCCACTGAGATTTAGAGGGTCTGATAATGTCATTGTCCAGCATAAACTGAAATTCTTGCTTTGCCAGCTTCAATTTATCAGGTGCCAACTGTCTCGCCTTTGAATAAACTGGTTGGCCAGTTGTAATGATATGGTGCTCTACACCATGCTTCACAACTCTGTTTACCAAGTTAGGTTTGGTTAAGTCAGGGTAAGATTTAAGCAAGTTGAAATATTTGGAGGTTTTGTTGACAGTACTGAGATCATAATTTCCTTCGATAGAAGCAACTTCCCCTTTTGTTGAAAGGTTTGTTACCCCATCAATTAATTTCCTGTTGTGTATATCTATTAATAATTTAAACTTTTGGAGAAAATCAGCACCTATGATTCCTTGGTTAACCTTGGCAACAATGAATGGCCACTGAAATGGGCGTCTTAGGCCTAGGTCCAGTGTTAGCATTTTCACACCATATGTTAATATCTCTGTGCCATTTGCAGCATATAATTTATATTTAGAGACTTGGCACTCACCTTTTGTTTTAGTCCAAGGGAGAATTGAAACATCGGCTCCACTATCAACAAGAAATTTGCAACCAGTTTCTCTATCCTTGACAAATAAGCGGTATTTGCGGCCCAACATTTCAGCAGCAGGACTCGCCGCAGCGTCTACTGCTGGGACTGGTTTCCCGACTCATTCCAGCTACATGGCTGTATGCACTTTTCGGGGAGGCATTTCTTCCCGAATTTGAAGTGGTAATAGCAGAATTTCCCTTGTGGATTGTAGCGGCGTCTCGATCTGCTACGACTCCTACTCCTCTGATGGTGATGAGGGCTACGGCTCCGGGACTTTTGCTGCAGCTTCATTGAGGCAATTTGGCATTCAAGAGAAGCAATTTTAGCCAGGAGTTGGTCCACTCCCACAGAGTCCTTCTGTACTGCCGCAACATCCATTGTTCTCGGTCCCATCTCAATGATCTTATCAGCCATAGTCGCCAGTTTATCGAGGTTCTCTTCACTAACGATGATGACCCCCTTGACTGAATCAGGCATCTTATCTAGAAACAGCGTGCGCAATGCTTTGTCTGAGACGTCAGTACCAGCGAGGGCACGCATTTTTCTGAGGAGTTGACTTGGTAGCAAGTCCCCTAACTCAAGTCCTGTTAGAAGCCGTTTGATTTTTTATTTTCGCTTTCTACGAAAATTTGCAGCAGTCGTTCCTTTGCTGCCGAATATTTGTTCGGAGAAGGATCCTTCACAATGTCCCAAATATCATCAAGAATTTTTGGTTCTAGCTGAGCGACGAGGTGGCTAAACATGGTCTCCTCCGAGGTAATTCTACAGATTTTGAACTGTGCTTCAACCTGGTAAAACCATATTTCTGGTTTGTCGAACCAGAACGGCGGTATTTTAATACTCACGCCACTTGCTTCGAACGTTTCCGTGTCGGGCATTTTGAATAATTACGCAGATTGAAGTCACACGTCCTAGTCACCAATTATTAGATGTTGTTGTTCATAATATTTAGTTTATTAGGTTGCGTAAAGAACTCGACCAGTTCAGCATCTAATGGATATTTTATTAGCGTACAGCATGGATATTATCAGAGAGTCAAAATATGGCGCTCAAATATTAACATGTTTTTTCAAGTACAGTTCGGTTTACAGTTAACAATGACATAAACAGTTAAAAGATATAAAAGTAAAATTACATAAAACTGAAATATAAATTACTACAATTATTACAAAAATTAACAATAATTACTTACTTTTGAATAAAATGAACTTAATATTTATTACTTAAGGAAATAGAATTAATTTGTTTTCTTCATAATCCTGTCAGACATCATTCAATCAATTTGAGAAAGCTGTTTGACAGGTACATCCATCTAGTGGCAAAAATAACAATAACTGTTGTCCTTATAAAACCATTTATTTGTATATCCATTTGGAATTTCTTAAGATATACTAGAATTTTAAAATCAGTCTAAGCTAGAATCAGAAGTCACCCGCTCCATATTTGTGCACTAAACAAAAACTCATTTTTCTCCTCATTATATATTATAAAATAAAATGAATATCACAGTTAGTCTAGGAATGTTATTTACTACTAAATGACACCATTTATTTGCATGCCCATTGGGAATTTCTTGAGATATACGGGAGTTTTGAAATCAGTATAAGCGCGAATCAGAAGTCGCCCGTACCATATGGCCGCACTGCACAAAGCCTCATTATTCTCCTAAATTTTATTTTATATAATAAAATGAATACATCTGTTATTCTAGTAATTATTTTATATAATAAAATGAATACATCAGTTATTCACTAAACAAAAACTCATTTTTCTACTGCATTATATTTTATAAAAAAAAATGAATACCACAGTTTGTCTAGGATTGTAATTTACTACTAAATGAAACCATTTATTTGTATATCCATTGGGCATGTCTTAAGATATACTGGAATATAGAGATCAATCTAAGCGAGAATCAGAAGTCACCGGCACAATATGGGCGAACTAAACTAAAACTCATTTTTCTCCTGCATTATATTTTATAAAATAAAATGAATACCACAGTTTGTCTAGGATTGTAATATACTACTAAATGTAACCGTTTATTTGTATATCCATGGGGCATTTCTTGAGATATACGGGAATTTTGAAATCAATCTAAGCGAGAATCAGATGTCACCTTCACCATATGGGCGCACTACACAAAAATTGATTTTTCTCCTGCATTATATTTCATAGAATAAAATGAGAACCACAGTTAGCCTAGGAATGTTATTTACAACTAAATGAAACCCTTTATTTGTATATCCATTGGGCATTTCTTGAGATATACGGGAATTTTTAAATCAATCTAAGCGAGAATCTGTCCCCCCCCCATCATATGGACGCAGTACACAAAAACTAGTTTTTCTACTAAATTATATTTCATATAATAAAATGAATACCACCGTATTGTTTTTAGTCAATAAATAAATGTGTTCATTAAAGTAATTTTAAAGCTTAAGAGAAATAAAACAATAAAAAATTTTAAAACACAAATTTGTTTAACAAATTTACATTTTAATAATAATTATTTTAAAAGATATTTAAACTATTGCTTTACAATACATAATTAATTTTAAATAATTACTTGGAAATAATAATCAATAGTGCTATGCTAAAAGTTCTTGAATTTTATTTTTCCAAAATGCTCTAAATAATTATTTTTATAATAATTATTTGTTAATAGCAAATTGAATAAATAAAATTCAAGAACTTTTAGCATAGCATTATAAATTATTATTTAATATTATTATCCAGAATTTGTAAATATTTAAAAAAAAATTCCAGAGTTTTTTGAGTGATATTGAAATTATTTCTAGGCGAAAGATAATGCTACTGATACATTGAATAAAAGAATATCAATAGTGTTCCAATTATTTTAAGTAAAATAAAAATGTAACTATGCACATGCTATATTTATATAATAAAAAAATTATTTTGATTCAAATCTCCTTAGAAAAATTGTAGTGAATTACTTTTATTTTCAAATGTTGCATTATAATTAGAGATAATTCGTGACTTCGATTCATGACAACGAGTAATTCGTGAAAAATTACTTTTTTATGACAACAGCCGCTTTAACAAAATAAAGAAGCCAGGGTTACTAAGGTCTGAAAATGTTCAAGATATAATAATTGAAATTTAAAGAAATTTTAAATTAAATTTCGATAAAAAAATTTTATACTTTTATAGGGTACTTTTTCATTATATCCATACTAATGGTGCTTAAGAAATAGCACGTTTGTCACAGAGAAGTGAAAATAATATAAGGTAGATATGATAATTTTAATGAGGTTCAAAATTTTACTTTAAATTATAAATACATTCCATTTAGTAATTTACTGTAATAAAATTAATGTTATAATAATTATAATCTCATTTTTATAACATTCATTTAATTACAGCAATATAATTGTGTTGACTTTATTTAGTATGTTGAATTTAAATTTGCTTGCATTTTCTTATATAATTTACTATAAAATTGTAGTATAAATAACATTGAATTTACCAATAATAATTAAAAAATATTTTATGTTTTATGTATATTATTTATGTATTTATTGTATTGTATATATTATATAAATTGTAATATGACATTGAATTAACCAAAAGTAAAATTATATTTTAAGTTTTATGTATATAAACTGCATTCTCTAAAATTACAGATAAACTCTCCTCACATTTATCAAACATGCAATAAAATCCAATGTTTGCTTAAAAAATAAGTTATCTACATCTTCACATGTTCATTGGTGTAAAACGAAACATAAAACAATACGCTTATTATCATTTTTGTTAAAAAGGAATAAGTATGTTAAGAAAACAAAATTGATGAATGAGGATTGAATATTCACACTAATTATTAACATGGAATTATATTTTATAGTTATGATCCACTAAATCTGTCGATAGAAACAATTTAATTGTAATATTAAATCTGGTGCTAAGGTTTTTTTGGTTATCTCTCTATAAAAGCAAAGCCCGGTTACTTGGTAGCTTTTCAAGCTCCCAAGGCACGGGTCTGATATTCAATCCTTGAGCAGGGCAAGGTCGACTCAACCTTTCATCTCTTCGCATGGTAGATCAACTGAGTAGCAAGCATGCTTGGGAACTACACATTGAGGGTTTTCCGTTAGGCTGATCACCTAATTGGAACATGCTCCGCCCCCAGGGCCTCTCGGTCACGAAAAAGAGATGGGCTCTGTAGGCCTTAGGACACATGGGCTGTCGAAACAGAGTTTAGTTTTATAAAAAGCAAGTGATCTTATAAATATATATTTTCTAATTCATATTAAAATTTTTATTTATCAATATTTTTGTAGATTTTGTAAAATTATAATTTCTCATTTACTCAATAATTTATAAATATAGATTTAATTTAATATATAGTATTGGAATTGGTGTAATATAATTAATATCGATGAGAGTGAAAATTTAGATATATCAGATTTGGAATTTGCATCGATTAAAACCTTTATCTTTGCAACTGATCTTAGATGAGGAGGTTAAAGTAGTGTGTCATGGAAGAAATAATAAATCAAATCTTATTTTTCTAAACAGGATTTGAATTAGTATGAATAAGTGTATTGGAATCATGTATTGACCTTTGTAGCGTAGTAATTAAGCAAATCACTCGCACACCGTATATGTCAATATTTGAATTTGTGTCCAGATATAATGATTAGTCGATGTCATTTCTATATTGATTTATCCAAATTTAGTTAGATTTTTCTCTTACTATAAGCATGGGTTATTTAATAATATAAATATATATAAATTTATTATTATCTAATAACGTATATCAATAATAAAAATATATAACTACTTATTTTTAAGGTAAATGAGAAAGTTACTGCCGTTTTCACGTTGTCATTGAATGAAGTGAAAATAAGTATGCAAATTAGTGTATGACGTGGTTGCGACACCGGCCAGTGGAGGGTAAGAATATCAATCGTTATAAAAGCAGGTCCACCGCACTCATTCATCAATCATAGCTCGTACAGTAGCGAAGAGAAATGGGCGTATTGAAGGAACTCTTTGGTTTGTGGTTTATGACTTCAAAAAGGGCTTATCAAGTAGCAGAATATGTTCTTCTTCTTAAGGTTGGGTTTGTATGTCATTGGCACCACTGTTTTAATCAACATTTTGTACCATTAACTTCAAACCCAATGTTCCAGTTACTCGGGTCACCCACTTTATTAATAAAGTCCGTTATATATATATATATATATATATATATATATATATATATATATATATATATATATATATATATATATATATATATATATATATATATATATATATATATATATATATATATATATATATATATATATATATATATATATATATATATATATATATATATATATATATATATATATATATATATATATATATATATATGTATATATATATATATATATAACCCTTTAATGGAGTCTAAGTGTAACTCTCTAGTATGGATAATGCCTAAAGAAGTTAATCTAGGGAGGGTAAGAGCCTCGCATTCGTAAATGATATGCTTGGCCATTACCTCTTGCGTATAACATTTCCTGCTGATAGGGTCTTGATGAAACAGTCCCCTTTTATGGAGGTGTTTTCTGAAATAGTAGTGCCCAGTTATGAAGCCTACGATTAAACGTAGCTTCTGCCTAGAGCATCTTAGAATTTCAGAGGCAATCCTCACTGATGATCCACAAATGATTCTGGTCAGAGAGTCAGTCATGATAGCGATAGCTTCCTGACTTTCACCAGAAGAATAATGTTTGGAGGTCACTTCTATCTCCTGTGAAGAATTCATTGCTGCCCCTTCACTAGATTGCCTCTGAGTTCCCTTGTCTTTTTCAGTAAGGTCTACTTCAGAGACTTCACCTGAAAATGCAGAGAGGTTTGTTATTTCGAGTGTCTTTTATACCACAAAAAAAAATTAATAAGCTCGGATAATATGATAGTCCACCCAGCATTGCCTGAATTACTGGGCAAGCCAAATTACTCTATAAGTTCGCCAGGCAACTAGAGGCTCCGTTAAGACACCATTACCGCGGTACCAAATAACCCTAGGCACGGGTCGCATTACACAAGGGCTTACGGGAGCTGGTTCACTGTCTCTGATTCTATATTCAAGGCTATCCTGTTATTTCTACAGGACATTCGGCTATCCACCACCTGCCGACGTGCCTGGTAGCTGTCCAAGCCCCAGGAGCAGAATATGTTAAGGCTCTTCCAGACCGAGGTGAGAAATTCCGTTGTCTTGTCGCTCCATCTGGCGTTAGTTCTCAAAGCTTGTGTAGGGGGTATTCAAAACATTATTGGTTGAAATTACTTGTCAATCAATTCTTCGAAATTGGCGAGTCTGCCAGATTTGGCGCATTATATCGTGAAAATTAAAATACTAACGCCATAAAAAAATAGCCCAAAAGAGAGTTTAAATTTGCTCCTAACAGCTGCGTACATCAAATTACCCCCAGGGTTCTTAGAATAGGGGTGAGGGAAAACGGGTCAGTTCAAATGCTGAACGAAACTGACACCGGAAATACCCGTTGTTATCTTAGGGACAATTAGCTGCCAGTGATTCTAAAGAAAATATTATTTTATTTATATTTTAGTGTTTGGCTTTTATTATTCGTACTGAAAAATATGAAGACAAATTGCAAATGTTGAGTGATTTTACAGTTACTAATTAAATGGTCAAAAATGATGATCAGAATTCAAATCAAACCTAAAATATATGAATGATTAAAAAAATATTTTTAAGTGCCTTGGTTCAATTTGATTTTAAGAGACTTGATCCATTGACTTAAGATACTTTGAATCTGAATGCAACAAATAATTAAAATGTTATTTTCAAAACTAACTCAATATGAAAATATTTAATTTTTTTCAAGTTTTTTTAAAACTAACATACATATATATATACATACACATAAACTAACACACACACACACATATATATATAATCGTAATTTTCATAAAAATATTGTAACTAATTATTTATATAATAATCATTACATCCATTTTTATATAATTAGAATTACTTAGAGCTTGAAAGAGAGATTCATTTCTTATCCTTCTTTCATCTCACAAGTCCCTAAATTCTAACTTTATTCCTAATAAAATTAACTAAGTTATAATTAGAAGTACACGTTTATTGAAAAGTTAATATTCTGGTGTAAAATGTGTTGTGAAATACATTTTAATTCTGAAGATTTTAAAACTCTTTAGTTATTTTATTATATTTTTTCCCCTGGCTTGATAAAAACAATTAGATTAGCACTAAATATGCATCATAAAAACACAGGTAAATAAGATTAAAATAAGTTTAGTAAAATTGTGAGAAATATAAATTAGGTTTATTTGTCAACAAGTAATCAAATGCAAATTCAACTTATAGAGCATATGAGAAAAATATAATACAATTTCATGAGCATATGGGAAATTCAGTTAATACCTTGAAGTATATATGAGGTTAAATAGTAATTAAAATAAGTTTGTTAATAAAGTAAAGAAATGCTTGAGCAATTCACATTTCATGACGAAAAAACAAACTATATATATATATATATATATATATATATATATATATATATATATATATATATATATATATATATATATATATATATATGTATATATATATATGTATATATATATATATATATATATATATATATATATATATATATATATATATATATATGTGTGTGTGTGTGTGTGTGTGTGTGTGTGTGTGTATATGTATATATACACACACACATATATATTTATGTAAACTTTTAATTTTTTGGATTTTAATTTTTCAGCTTATGTAACTTGGATTTCTTATGTCCATTGATCTAGGATAACGTGGATCGACTAGTTCTGGCAAAAGACAGTCAAAATAAAAATCATTTAATTTTAATTTGTGTCTCCCAAAATATATCATCTCTAAAAATTTGTTCAGTTTTAATTCCTTTTGGGTACCAAATGGCAAACCAACAAATGTTTCGTTCACTAATATGTAATTGTCCTTGGAATTGATAATAAAATTTATGATTTTTATTTATAACCTTAATTTCTTTTGTTTTCCTGTCTTTTTGCCAGAAATTGAATGCAGATTTCTTTATAAATTCATTGGGATGGATATCGCGACATGTATATGGGCATTTGATTTCAACAATACCCTCTTTGCCAATTATTCCATCTGACGTGGCAGCTAAATGAGGCAAATTTTTATCGATAAATATACCGCATGGTTCTATTTTAAGTCCTATTTCTTTTTCTAGTTCAAGCATGGCAGTTTTTTCATGAATAATCCCGTATAAAATTGCTTCATTTTTTACGTTGGAGTATAATATTGTTTTTACTAAATTTTGGCATCCTGTAGAGGGTAACTTCCGACATACATCACCAAAATTCGACGCTGTCAATCAAATTCTCTACTTTCTCCAAACAGCATTCTCACTTTGAAGTATAGTAGCTCTTTCTAAATCTTCTCTTTATTTCAAAGTAAGAGCTAGACTAGTCAATAACTTCGATTTTTTTCCCTCGTATTCATTATATGATAAATCTGCCTTTTCAGCAGCCGGGCCATAATTTTTGTCGAGACCTGGAAAAATCTTTGCTAAATTCATAGACTTTGGCTTATTTTTTGCTTTATTTAATTAATTTATTCTTTTATTCTTAAACTGCTTTCAGTATTTACCTAGTTCTTTGTGCATTTCAACATATTTTTTTTAGTATTGGGAAAGAACTGAAGCATAGCATCTTGTTTGGTAGAAATTCTTTTGGACAATAGTTGACTCTCTTCCCACCCATTATTTTGGCAACAATTGAATTAAATTGTTCTATAATATTAGTATTAGCGTTATATAATAGACTTCTGGCATGCAGGGCTAAGGACTCCAAAATTTCTAATATTTTATATAAAATACCATCGCTTTTAAGGAACTGAAGGTAATTTTTTTGCCGTTTTCCTTACAAAAATACTTTTTGCGTGTTTCATGATTTCCAAACACATGATTTGGGATATTTATTATATCTGTTTTTAAATTAAGTATTTTATGATAAAAAATTAGCAGTTCTTTGCGCCAATGGCTGGCACTGGCTACCACGTCTTTCCTGATTCTTAAAATATTTTTCCCTAGCAGTTTCCTATTATTTATATCATAACCCAATTTTGTGTATTTTGCTACTTCATTTAATTTATTACACATATTTCTGAGCAAATGATTCTTACACTCTATTTTTTCAACTTCCGAATCGGCGTAGGGTCTAGTATCTAATTTGCTTATATACGTTACTGTCTCCATCACTTGACATGGTAACATATTTTAAGCTGTACATATTTAAACTGTGGCAGAAACCTTCACCAATTATGTCAACTTCCATGCCAGATGAACTGGCATTCCAATTCTTTGAACATGTGTGAATTTTGGGTTCCAAATTTCTTTTTTCCGCTATAGCACAAGAAGAGCTATATTTGTTTCTGACACCAAGGTATAATACCTTCTTTGTGTTATATCCAATTATGGCAGCCTAAATTGAGAGAGAAAAAAGTAGATTAAAAATATCCCACAAAATTTATTATATCATTAATTAAATAATATTTATAGCTAAGAATTATATTTTCTATCAAATACATTTCGTGAGCATAAAATGAACATTTTAACCTTTCATTTCTATTGTAGTGTATTGTTAGCATTCGTTTGGTTATTGAAGTGCTTTTATGTTTTTCTGCTGAACTTTACTACAAAAACAATTTTTTTCCAACGATATATATAATTTTTCAAATTTAAAATATGTTTAATTTCTTATCAGACGCAATATTTTAGTATGATAGTAACGCATGCTTATTGATCATACCTTATGGTGTATAATATTTTTTGTTTTCTTCCATGAAATAAATTGAAAGTAAAATTAAATGTCTAAATGTTTGTAGAGGTAAAAACTCATTTATTTTGCAAAATGATTAAAAATCTAATTTCACTATTATTCTGATAAACTTGTTATCATTCTTATTATTAGATATTTTATTCTATAAGAAATTATATATATATATATATATATATATATATATATATATATATATATATATATATATATATATATATATATATATATATATATATATATATATATATATATATATATATATATATATATAATATATATATATATATATATATATATATATATATATATATATATATATATATATATATATATATATATATATATATATATATATATATATATATATATTATATATATATATATATATATATATATATATATATATATATATATATATATATATATATATATATTATATATATATATATATATATATATATATATATATATATATATATATATATATATATATATATATATATATATATATATATATATATATATATATATATATATATATATATATATATATATATATATATATATATATATATATATATATATATATATATATATATATATATATATATATATATATATATATATATATATATATATATATATATATATATATATATATATATATATATATATATATATATATATATATATATATATATACATTGTGTAAAATTACGCATTTTTTATATTAAGTTCCTTAAATTTTTAATACATAGTCTTGTTTCAAAACCTTACTTTATAATATCATTGAACAAAGTAACAAAAAACAGTTTATAATATTTTATTTTTAAAATTTATTTAAAGGAAAATAAACAAAGTTGATTTAAAAGTACATGACATAGCTACTTTTCTAACGCAAATTAACAAGAATCTAACATGCATTGTTTACAGATGTATTTCTATTTCGTTAAGTGAGGAAAACTAATTCTTGTTCGATTTAGAGTGTTTCCCTACCGCATCGTAAAACAGCGGGAATCATGGGAAGCAGTTTTTCCCAGAAATTTCTCCTTCTTAGGTTACAGTAATGAAGTCGAAAATCAAGCCAAATTTGGCGATAAAAAATTTTCAGCTTCATAGGTGGCGTTGTGTACAGGAACGTGTACAACACGTTCTAATTATAGCAATACAACGAAAATATTTTTACTTCCCAGATATAAACTAATAATAAACTGTTGAATATTTTTTTAATATTAAACCATTATTTTTAATCAATATAATCTTCTATTTTTGATGGAAAGACAATTTAGTGATAGTTTTTCAATGCAATATTGGAAAAAATGTTCGCTTTCAACAAAAGGGTTGAATTTCTGTCAAATTATGATAATTTTCTTTTTTTTAATTGTATATAAAGCATAGAGGTAAGAATATAGAAACACTTTTATTATTTTTATTTATCGCTTTGATGTTAAACGTTTATTCAATAATCATTCAATTCTTGTCTTGAGTGTAAATAAATCTAAATAAGACTGACATTACCAAAGTGCTTATAAAGAACATTATTTTATATCAAAAATGTATTTTAAACTTTAACTAAGTCTAGAGTGGCCATTTTTAAGCAAAAGATAAATGGAAAAATAAAATTAGAAAATTAAATAAAAATTTTATTCTTAAATATTTGTTACAAACGTCAATTACATCTTGATTAGATTTTCATAATAAAATAACAATTTCCAGTTATAGTCACAATTAATTCTTGAATATTTTGCTTAAGCATTTAAATTTTTAAAATATTCTTCTGTTGCATTTACACATGCAACATTCATGAATCCCATAAATTCATGACATAGAGAATGTAATGTACTTATATAATTATTACTGAGTGATTTATTTCAATACCATTTCATGATATAATCACTCTATAACCTCGAAAATATTGTTTATCTCTTAATTTTTGTAAATTCCCTAACAAGTACAGGCGTTTTCAGTACCACAAGCTTGCTTATCGCAACACTGACATTCGTCTCCACAGACACAATCTCGTTTACCCTTGCAGGCTTGCTTGTCACAGCACTGGCATTCATCTCCATAAACGCATGCTACTTTTCTCTTGCGGGCTTGTTTGTCGCAGCACTGGCAGTTATTTCCGCAGACACAGGCTTTTTTGCTTTTGCAGGCTTGTTTGTCGCAGTACTGACATTCATCTCCACAAACGCAAGCTACTTTGGTTTTGCAGGCTTGTTTGTCGCAGCACTGACATTCATCTCCACAAACGCAAGCTACTTTGCTCTTGCAGGCTTGTTTGTCGCAGCATTGGCAGTCATCTCCGCAGACACAGGCGTTTTTGCTCTTGCAGGCTTGTTTGTCGCAGCACTGGCAGTTATTTCCGCGGACACAGGCTTTTTTGCTTTTGCAGGCTTGTTTGTCGCAGCACTGACATTCATCTCCACAAACGCAAGCTACTTTGGTTTTGCAGGCTTGTTTGTCGCAGCACTGACATTCATCTCCACAAACGCAAGCTACTTTGGTTTTGCAGGCTTGTTTGTCGCAGCACTGACATTCATCTCCACAAACGCAAGCTACTTTGGTTTTGCAGGCTTGTTTGTCGCAGCACTGACATTCATCTCCACAAACGCAAGCTACTTTGGTTTTGCAGGCTTGTTTGTCGCAGCATTGGCAGTCATCTCCGCAGACACAGGCGTTTTTGCTCTTGCAGGCTTGTTTGTCGCAGCACTGGCAGTTATTTCCGCAGACACAGGCTTTTTTGCTTTTGCAGGCTTGTTTGTCGCAGCACTGACATTCATCTCTACAAACGCAAGCTACTTTGGTTTTGCAGGCTTGTTTATCGCAGCACTGAAATTCATTTCCACAAACGCAAGCCACTTTACTCTTGCAGGCTTGTTTGTCACAGCACTGGCAGGCATCACCACAAACGCAGGAACCTCTGGTTTTGCAAGTTTCGCTTTCACAACATTGACATGTTTTTCCGCAAACGCAAGCCTCATTGGTTTTGCAGGCTTCACTACCGCAACATTTGCAGGTGGTGCCGCAGATACAAGTACCTTTGTTCTTACATCCTAAACTTTCACAACATTGGCAGCTATCCCCACATGAACAAGACTTTTTGTTTTTGCATTCTTCACTTCCACAGCATTGGCATTCTTCTTCACAAGCACAAGGTCCTGTCGTTTTACATACCTGTTCACCACAGCACTTGCAGGCATCTCCACAAACGCAAACGCCCCTGGTCTTGCAGGCTAGGCTCTCGCAGCACTTGCACACATCACTACAAGAACAAGACTCTTTGGTTTTGCAGGCTGAACTCTCGCAGCACTTGCACTTGTCTCCGCAACCGCAGCCCTCTGTCGTCTTGCAGCCCCTGCAGCATGGGCAAATTTCGACAGCGCAACAACATGTTCCTTTCCGACAATCTGGACATTCACAGCTGTTGTTGCCACAAGTCTTTTCCATTACTGTCTTAGATTCCATTTATTCACTATTCTGTAATGAAAATGTTATATTTAGAATAAATCTGAATGGTCTCCTACATTAAAAGTTAATAATACCTACACAGAATTTACACATTTCCTTAATGCTGATTACAAAATAATCATATACCATGAAATAGTTTTCTTACTGATGCATATTTTTTTGTGGTGATAATTTTATTTCTAAAATTATTCACACACACATTTTATTTCTAATTCTTAATAAATTAGAAATGGAAAAACATTTTTAAAATAATGAAAATAAAAAAAAATCAAGGAATAATATGAATGATTTATATGGCAAAAGTGTTAACGATCCCTTAAATTTTGTTATATAGCTTACATTTTTCATTTTTATTATTAATGAATTATTAATTTTAATTTATAGAATTAAATTAATTATTTGTCCAGCTCACGCCCAATCACGCCTTGGAATGCCCAGCTGTTGCGGTAAATTTATTAAAAATGGGAATGGTCCCACTCAGGGACTCATTGCAGAAATTCTCTACAGCCCTGATGCACCCCTAATTGCAGAGGCAGTGGTCAAGACTTTCGATGGAATTTAGAGACTTTCATTATTATCTGTTTTCTACACTATTTTCATGGACACGAGGACAACAACAACAAACAACAATTAATTACTTATAATTAAAAATAGGCAACCATGGGTAAAGTATAAATACTTGGTATAACATAAAGTTCCTGATAAATATTTGAATTGATTAAGAATCTAAGCTTTATTTCATTTAATTTTAAATATAGTCAAGAATATTCGGCTTGAATAAATAGTAAATATGAATGTTTACAGTCTTTAATCTGTACAAAACTGGAAAATATAAATTTGTTAAAATTAAACTATATGCGTTGCATTTTCCAAACGATAAAGCTATAATATTTAAAATAATAAACTTCAAACTTCACAAATTTTCCTTGCATTGCAGTATTATCAATGCTTATCTAATTGTTTGCACTTCATGACCCTCTACTACAGATAACATTAAAAGTGTAACGTACGCACGAAAGATAAAGCATGACGTCACTAATTTAAACTTGACTTTTTCGGAGTGAAGTGGTAGGAGTTACGAAGAATGATTTCCGAATCATACTTTAGCAAAAAAAGAAAAAAAAAAAACGTTATTAAATAATTTATTTTACAATTGAAATGATTACTTTTGGAATTAATAAGTTTAGTTTCTGTGATTTCAAGAATTTTAAATTCTTCTATTAGTTATTTATTTATTTATTTCTATAAATAATCTATAAATAATATTTAATATATTTTAGAATATTGTTCTTAGAGTTGGGTTTGTATGCCATTGGGCACCTCTACTTTTATTTCGAATATTGTTTCAAAATTATGTATTATTTTTAATACACAGTTTTATAACAGAATATTCATTAACACATTTATGTTAATATTATATATGTGAACAATATTTAGTAAAAGTTATTTTAAATAATATTATATACGCATAATTTTAATGGATTATTATAATATTCCATTAAAATGAGATAAAAAATAATATATATAATATTCTAAATATTATTCCTTCGTAATTTTTAGTATGAAATCAATATTTTAAAATTAAAAATTACTCTGTTAAAATATTTTGAAAGTTGCATATATTTTTTGTATTTTAAAAATTAAATACACTTGTGATATTACGATTGCCTGAAGAAACAATAAGGACTGAACTTTGTTAAAAAGTTCCAAACAACTTAAATAAATTGCATAAAATGAGAAATCATGACTGTAGCTGTTTCAGTTTAAAAATAATTTATAAATCTGTTGAGAAAATATACCTCGCCTATATTTATTTATATAAATAAAAAATGAAGATTATAAAGATTTACCCAAAAGGAAATAAAAATAATTTGGGTAACCAAATAATATTATTGATTACTCTATTACTGATATAATATTAAATTATGAATTGAATAACAAAAGGAATGAAAATGTTTTCATGATAAAGAACATTTGCTACAATAATAAAAGCAAAATATTACAAATATATTTATTATCTTCCCCTTTTTATGTATTAATAATGAATACTGTGCTTCTGTTAATTGATTTCTTAAGTAATATCAATTAATAATTCATTTTGAGAAATTTATACATTAAATACATCTTTATTTGAGAGCTTTATTAAAAACTTCTTTTTAATTTACAAATCTTTCGACATTACATGCGATAAATTTAAATAATATTTCAATGGTATTGTTGTTAGAAAGAAAAAAATGGTTATTTTATCTTTCTTACAACTTTCTAGCAAAAATGGTTATTTAAAATGAATTACATTTATATATTTTTTATTTAAATCCAAACAAATAATCAATACTTTTAACTTCACAAAATTTCAATAATTTTTATAATTTCTTACACATTTCAAATCATAAAATAATTTTGAACTATTTCTTTTTATAGATGCAGTAATTAATGCATCCAATTGTTTTCTCTTTTCCAAAGTTTCGCCAACCCGTGTAACTATTTTTAATATAATTCTTGATAATTACATATATGATATGAAATATGTAGAAGTTGAAAATACCATATCATCTATCAAATTGTAAATAAAAAGTTTGTTTTAAAATTTATTTGAAATGAGCACCTTAAAATCATAAAATATAGTAATATTATTGCAAAAAATTGGTACTAAAAATTAAATTTCTCCAATATAGTAAAAACTATTTTTCAGTTAAATATATATATATATATATATATATATATATATATATATATATATATATATATATATATATATATATATATATATATATATATATATATATATATATATATATATATATATATATATATTGGTTGATTAAAAACAATCGACTACATTTTTTAAAGTTTATAATGTAACTAAGAAACCTATAAAAGGTACGAAAATTATTTTCTCTAATTGTACATTAATTTCGAAGTAATTAATAGTAAAAATCCACTAGTGTTTCAATTTATTTTTGAATATTTCGCTTGTTAATAAATAATAATATTTCAACTCATAGTTGGAATTAAGTATGGGAATTACTTTAATGCAAATGAAAAATACTATATTCATTTTATTCATTTTTTAATCAATGATGCAGTCTTGCACTTGCAGTGTAACCTCAATTGGAATATTATAATATCAAATTAAATGTGAAATAGTGATTCATGTAATATTTATAACTCTTTAACAATATTTTCTTTTTTTGTAAAAGTCCATTTATTACCCACACAAAAGCTTAAATAAAAATATTATTTACCTCTTTGCCAAAGCGTCAATTACTAATTAAGTACACTCCACAATTTTTTTAGCTTTTAACGAAATTTTGTAACAGCTTTACAAGTGATATGTATATTATACTGCTGAATACTTGAACACGAATAATAAAAATTCTTAAAAAAATAAATAATAAATATTTATAAAAAAGTACACACACATTTGTGCGGTAATTAAGTATTTTATGAATCGAGTGCTTTCAGATTTTTCCTTGGCATTATTTACTAAATATTAGCTGAATACTTAATTCGATGTAAGTTGCTATTTATTTAGATTGAAAGAGCTTAGGAGTTTCAAATGATACTAAAAAGAATTTACACAATAAATCTCAATTCTTAATATTTGTCACTTAATAAATGCATTGCCGGTATCTGAATTAATCATCACCAAGTGTCTGATTAAGGGAGGGGCATATGAGGCAGTTACCTCAGGACCTCCACAAAATCGAAAGGAAAGTTTATTTTACGTTGTTAATCATCAAAAATAATCATTTGCCAAATCTAGAAGAAAATTTGATGTAAAGCAGAGAGGGGCCCCCTAAGAGGTTTTTGTCCGTTCCCCCAATGAGGCTATGTCGAGCCCTGATCATGACATTTAAATTTTAAATAGTAACGAAGCAAAAGAAAAGATTACAACAGAGAAAAGTTTAATTTATCAGAAATTAATTTAGGATTTAGAGAGAGAGAGAGAGACCCAAACGTACATAATTTAAGAAAAACACTGTTTTATTGGGTTGCATTCAGCATAAAACAAATTTGATCTATTTTTTTTATTAATTAAAAAAAATTATTAAAAAATAAAATTTCCGGGATTTAAAAAAAGTTGCTTATATTGATTGATCTGAATAAATAAAATTAGGGAAATAAAAAAATAAAAAATACGAAAAAGAAAAAAGGAACTTACCAAATTTCCGGAGCGAAAATATAAGAGCAGATTCCAATGGATGCAGCACAATCGATTCCTTTCTGTAATTGTATATCGATTTAAACTGTTCGTAAAACTCCACCCCCAAATCTTTTATACCCCTTCAAGAGTGCCGTTTTCAACGGGTGAAGTAAATGAGTGCAAATTTGCACGCGACACAAAGGAATGCCGAGTGGCAAAATTTGAGCACGAAACCTTGCTTCCACCAATGGAATTTCATTTCCACACGGAACACCTGGTCTAACTGTCCAATGAGCATCGCAAAGGAGCCCGATCGGAATGTGTGCAATGCAATCAACAATTTCTGGAAAATAGAGTGACGCAATCAAGTGAAATAAGATAATCGGGAAGGATCTAGATGCGTCAGAAAAAATCTGGAGGGATGCCAAACTTCGTTTACTAAATCGCATTTTGAAAAGCGGAGAAATCATTTTGACTAGCTTAGAAGAAATTTATTTTTTCTCTCTTATATTTGTTATAAGACTTGATGAAAATTAATACTACTCTAACGGATTACACATGGGGAAAATATAAATCCTTTGAAACAGTTCGGAAATGAAAATAAATATAAATTAAGAATATTTTTAAATGTTCTTTATAAAGAATTTTCAAGAAACAAAAATTTTACTTCCATTTTCGAACGAATGAAGTTTTTAATTTTCTTACAAATCATTTTCTTAAATAAAGTTTTTAAAATCTTTAATGGAAATAAAAATGTTGCATAGTAAAAACATGAAAACTAGAATAATTTTTTTTTCTTTTTCCATGGAGCAGAGGCATTTTCAAAAACAAATCATGTGTATAATAATTACACACACACAGATAAAACTTAAAAACATTTACTCACACATTTAATTTATGAATGTTTCCTCATTTTACCCCTATACTTAAGTCCTAAAACACAGATGCCAGTGAATTCCTAGTCCTTTCTATAATATTTAACAACCCCGTAGCATCTCCTATATAAACCACCTTCAGTAAGAAAAAGTACACAGATGTGTGCTAACCAGTGGTAAGGGTCACACCTGTGTTACAGATAGACATTTTAACTTTATTTCATCTTTCTTTAAATAAACCCGTGTCTTGCATTCACTGCAATAATACTCTGTTGCAGACTGCTACTAAATTATGAATATTATTATATTAAAAATGATCCGATAATATATATATATATATATATATATATATATATATATATATATATATATATATATATATATATATATATATATATATATATATATTTGTATATACACACACACACAGATTTTATGATATATTCATGGATATTTCATTTGGTGACAACAATGGTGGGATATTTCATTAGGTGACAACAGATCAATTTCACCTTTGGCTTTTGGAAATCAAATTTATGTATATGTTAATTTTTAGCTTTTTTCTGCTTTGTTTTTTGGTGTATATTTCATCTACACACCCATACATATACATACATACATTGACTGATTGTTTTTTTTTTTCACTGCAAATATCATATAAATTTCACATTTGTTGGGTTAACTTATCCTCTCACTCATGAAACATGGAAATCTATATTAAATGAACCGTTTAGTAAATATTATGTATCACATAATAACGTTTGAAATTTTATAAGCTTCAAAATCCTTTGTGCAATTTATAATCTTATTCATCGTACACAAATTAGATTTTGTAAACTTCAGAATCAATGTAAACCGATGAGCATCGATCGTGCATTGTGGGAGGAGAGTGTGAGTAGGTCGTGTTGACCTGTCACAAAGAGGAAAACCTGGAAAGCTACCGATGATCCACGTGGACAGATATGCATGCGAACAGACAACAAGAATGCAACATTCATCTACAAGGTTTCATAGCCTAGTGAGGAACATCGTTTTTCTATGCAAAGGATCGTGGATTCGATACCAGTCACATTTAAACAAGGGAAGATGGATGGATGCACGTCATTTGAGGTGGGTGCTTGTGAGTTTTCTAGATTTTTACCCTTGCAATACGTGAGTATTATGCCCATTATATAGAATTGTCCTCCACAATTTAGATAAGAGATTCAAAAATGACGTAGGCCATTAGGTTATCCACTATGCTGTGTCAAAATATTTATCTCCTATTGTTTGACAGTGATTGGAATCAAACCCGATACTTTCCTATGACAGCATGAAATGACTAACTGGATAAATGAAAGCTGTTATAAGGTGTCTGAACAACGGCATTCAGATGATGCCTAATGAGAAAACTTCATTGGTACTTTGAGTCACAAAGTCAAGATTCACAAGAGAGAAAACCCTGAAAATTCTCACTCTCGACAGACGTTCGTGCAAAAGTGGAAATGAAGCATTCATCTCTACTAATTAAACTACGATTGGAATCGAACTTAAAGACTGTCACATTTCGAAGAGAGCAGTCCTCTCATTGGGTGAGTGTAAATCTTATTTTTATAGTAATCGAATAACTGATATTCGTTTAATTTTGTTTGTAAAGTATTCGGAGCTTTGTATCAAACATAAGCTAAGTGAATATAAGAAGTATGCTTAAAACAATTTTAAAGTGTACTTTTATACTATAATTCCTATTTATTTCAATGTATTTCTTTATTTTCCTATTTTTGTAGCACATTTTTTTAATCTTAAATATTAATTTGGTTATCATGAAATTTTAGCTTTTTTAATAATTATTTCGTGGTTATAATTTAACGAAACAGTCACACTTTTTCCTGAGGAATACATTGTTCTTCCCTACATAAATGGTGAAGATTTCAAAGAATTGTTAAAATGTTTCACCTTCGATTGAGAAGAGTTTGAATACAATAATCATGAATAATAATTTCAATGTCCCCTTGATTTGATGAAATAGTCATCATCATTCAGCCATATTCATTGACCATGTCACACTCACTTCATTCAAAATTGTCAAATTCATTTCCACCCTTGATTGAAAACAATTTGAAAGTTTTTGAATTGTGATTATCATGAATAATAATTTCGTTGCTCTCATGATTTAATGAAATATCGCTGTATAATGGATTGATTACGTAACACTCACTTCATTACCCAAACAGTAGTGTTTTCACGGAAAATTATCAAATTCATTTCCACCCTTGATTGAAAAGACTTTGAAAGTTTTTGAATAGTAATCATCATGAATAATAATTTCGATATCCTCAAGATTTAATGAAATATGGCTGTATAATGGATTGATTACGTCACACTCGTTACATTACCCTAATAGTAGT
Organism: Latrodectus hesperus; assembly: GCA_037975125.1. Classification (NCBI taxonomy): domain Eukaryota; kingdom Metazoa; phylum Arthropoda; class Arachnida; order Araneae; family Theridiidae; genus Latrodectus; species Latrodectus hesperus. The sequence continues at coordinate 17,581 of JAJQOW010000962.1, read as the reverse complement.
GTTTTCACTCAAAATTGTCAAATTCATTTCCACCCTTGATTGAAAAGAGTTTGAAAGTGATTGAATAACGATTATTATAAATAACGATCACCGTGAATAATGAATAATCATTATGAATGATGATTTCGATGCCATTGTGAATTAATGAAATAACCACGACAAGATCATGATTATCAATATTTAATGAAATAATTTTCATCATGAATTATAACCAGCATAGTTCAATAAGAGAGACGATTTCATTCATAACGGCACCGCGCCTAATTATTCAAATAGTCTGGAATTTTGGCTGAAATTCGCCAAATTCCTGCACGCCTACGACTAAAAAGAGTTAGGAAGCTTTCTTGTTATATCTATTGAACTTTTTGCTTACAAATTTTCAACAAGTTCTGTATTTTAGGATTCATTATGCATAATCTGAAACTGAGATTCTCAATTGAAAAGAAACAGTTAACGAAGTTTATGCAATGATATTTTCTCATGTCACAATAAGAAATCAAAACACAACGTTAAAATAAAGAGTATACAGTTTCAATTGATAATGAAATCGAACGTTATAAAAGCGTCAATACACTAGATTGTGTTAATAAAGTATTGGACTATTTTTCTCAAAAAAATTAAATCTACTATTTGTCAATTTATTATACATAGGTAATTTTAAAATGTTATTATGGAGGGTAAAAATGTGCTTTGGGCCCCCTGTTTGGCGCATTTTTAAAAGGTCGCCAACTGGCTCGTTTTTGCGTGTTCTCTCCCGGATTTGAATGCTCCGCGAGACACTACGTAAAAACGTCGTTTCTATGTCGACGAATTGAAATCCGTGTTTTTAACGAGTTTCACTGTTGGTATGGCAACAAAAACAAAAACAATGGTTTTTTTAACAATTGTATAACAAAAAATACACTACAATATGGAGAAAAATTATCATATTTTTAAAAATTAATAAATAAAAATAAGCAGAAACAAATAAATAACTCACTTACTACCTCCAGGGCAAATTCAACGGTAATAAAATGTCGTGCATCAAATTTTAAATTCTACGGTCATTTCAAAATCAAAATAATTAGCGACCAATAGGAATACTGAAACAAAAGAGTTGTTAATGAGCATGCGTCACAAGAATTGCATTTAGGATGAAATAGCCAGGGTTACCACGCTTGCCGCGTCTATCGCCCATTTGGCAAGAAAGGGGTACCAAACCACAGATTAACCCTATGCAGTAACTTCCTACATTATTCATTAATTATTTTAGAGCAATTTAATAAACTAATTATTTATTTAATATTTCTCTTGACTTTTAAAGCACATGAATAAATGAAGGATGTATAATAATGATTACACGAAAAATGTAACTTAAATATTATTTTAGTATTTAGAAAATAATGGGTTCCGTATTCCATCCTATCAAAGATAGTTGTGCTGAGAGAGCTCATACATTTTTAACTTTCGTAAAAATCTACTAATCCCTGCTGGTGTATAGAAGTTCGGAGAAGAGGCTGCCAGCGCAGTTGTCTACGTAGTTATTTTATTGTAGATCAAAAAGATGATGTAATTTGTTATTGTTTAGATAGATTTGATATTGCGCTGTATGTTTTAAAATGTTTATGTTTGATTATCCAAGTTGATGAATGCTATAAACCATATTTTAAAATCACTGCCAAATGACGGGGTCGACACTCGAATTGACGTTCCCTGTTCTGGACTGATAATAGCGATAGAAAATCCGGTTGTTGTACCAGCACACTTCTCTGTACCGTGCCTTGAGTTGTATTCAACCAATTAGGTGGAAGCAGCGGGGTGGGGGGGTCTTCTTTATTGAGATTGGATGCTTCAACTGTCACCTCCAGAAATATCATTTCTCATGGAAGACATTGCAATCATGATCTATTTAATGTGCCTCAGCCACCATTAGTGAACACGACGGATCTTCGGTTGAATTTGAACTTATTAACTTCCGATAATGAGAACAAACTCCCTAACCAACTAAGGCGCAGTGGCCTTCTAATAATTAGGATGTTTACTAGCACGATTTCCTGCACCTAGTTCTGATTTAGGCTCTACCAGTTAGATAGAAGTAATCGGGTGGAGATTTCGTGATTTTGAAGCAGGGACCAAGTAGAAGATTTTCGATATTTGGCCTGCTACCCCCAGAGGTATCATTTCACTTGGAGGACATTGCGACCACATCCAGTTTTACGTGCCACTGTCGCCTTTAACGAGCACGACGGATCTTCGGTTATACCGGGATTTGAACTCACTACTTTCCGATAATGAGAACGACGGCCTAACCATCTAGGTGCTTAGACAAATAATCAGGTATTGGACCCTATTGAATATTTAATGGGCATAGCTCCTCTCATTTTGTTAGTTTTTGAATTGGTTGTGGTATTGAACTTGTTGTCATGTAAAACCGAGAAAGAAACATTTCATCGCCAGATGACATTGATTCTGCGGTCCTCAGTGGCGAAAGTCTGTAAAAATCAAAAATTGAAACAAAATATAACGAACGAGTAAATAATTGTGTGGTTACATTCTTTCCATTCTTCATCCAAGAAGTTATCGTGCATTTTGGAGTTCAACTGCATGAGTAAATCCTTTATCTCTCCTAACCAAATCACTTTCATCTGACTAGACTTTCTTTTATTTGCTGTTTATTCATTTGTTTAAACTTCAGCGACAGTATCATTTTACTGTGCACGGGATTAGCTGAATTTAATCATTTCGCTGTCTTATGTTTAAACCATTTTATATCTAGTTTAATCAATTTATAATTGACACCTGCTTATTTAATTTCCGTTTTATCAAAAGAAAACGTGTGTTTAAGATTTCGGCTCAATTATGAACAGAAAAGAAAAACTATAAATTAATGCAATGAAAATAGAAGCAGAAAACATTAGATATTTTTATGTACTACATATCAAAATAAGCAAAAAATTCAATGAATTAGGAAAAAAAGAAGAATTCTGATTAATATTTCAATTTATGCGTGAAAACATTAAATAGTGTTTTTATCGTGAAACAATTTAATTTCCAATGTTGTTACGAATTGATCAGATAAACATTAAATTTATTCAATGAAATCAGAAACAGTAGTGATATTACTTTTTTTTTGTATGTGACATTACAAAATTGACAAAATCTTAAATAATAATAAAAAAATCACTTCTAATGGAAGTTACATTTAAACACGAAGTTTTACAGTTTAAGACATAAAAAGATACATGTTACAAAATAATTTTATCCATTGCTTCTCAAAATGTATAGAATAATTAAAACAAATCGAATCAGGAGTACATTGATTAAAAAAAAACTTCCTCATTATGAAATTATTGAATATTGAAGCTGAAATACTCTTCACCCACTTCCTAAGCAATTTCCGATCAATGGCATAGGAAGAGGCGAAAACACATTTCTTGAAGAGGGCGAAAACAATATCTTTTCAAAGATGGAAAAAGGAAAAGAAGTAAACCCAAACATGTAAAACAGTAAATATCGTTATTTAAAAAAAAAAAAAAAGATTCAGAACCACAAATATTTTTCTTACACCAAGAAATAAAATGCAGATGACACAATATTTAAAAGAAGGAAAGAATATATACATACATACATAGGAGTTCCAGTGGCTCAGTAGCTTCACGCCGCTTCCCGTAAACTCAGCGAAGTTGAAGCATCATTTGCCACGGGCAAGAGTTGGGAGGGTGACCACGGTGTACTCTCCTTCACTGGGTTGCTGAAACTCTGTGGGTTGGGGACGTGTCCACGTTAATATGTGACGTCCAAAGTCCTTCCGCTGGTGTGGCGTGGATGTGGAGAGGAGGGTGCCAGCTCAGGTGTGGCCTCATCACTTGACCATGGCTCAAAATGACGAGGCACCTTAAAAAGAGCAAGGTCGTACTGTCACATTCGTGGTGCTCTGATCCAAACGAAAGACGCTCTCTATTGACTTAATTCGCACAGCCAAGTGTCATAAGCAATATATATATACATATATATATATATATGTATATATATATATATATATATATATATATATATATATATATATATATATATATATATATATACTGTGACTAGTTTAAACCTAATAAATGAAAATACGTTAAAAATTAAGTTAAGGTAAACACAGGGAAACGTATGATTAAAGCGAAAAACGTAATAGCCAATTGAAATCAGTTATTCTATGAATTTGCAAGTTAACAAAGGATGTTAAAATTGCCAAAAATATTTTATAATTTTTTTCTGATTACCTAAGTAATGTGAAAATTATTTTAAAAAAATTATCTACACATTATCTGTCAAGCACCCGTTAATGTGAACATATTGCCTTTACTAGAAAAACAGCCACTTTTCTTAAATGAAAACAAAGTTATTTATTTTTCCACATAGGCATAATCAAATTAATACTATAAATTAGTTGATGAAATTGTTCTTCCCTTACCGGATTCAGTCTCCTCTGCTAGTGAGTTGAGTATGGATTTGACTCACCAGAGATAAGAGGTGGAAGATTCTGTGGGAGGGGAGAGCTGTACCAAGTTTTCTCCAAGAAAGACTCCGGGGGTTCCATTTACATGACTGACTAGGCATGACTGCTTGGAAGTCACGTGCACTGATGGCTTGAGTGCTAATGTTCGGCATTTGTAAAATAAATAAATAGCTTATTCAAATAATAAATAAATAAAAATTATGTATATATGTGGGATTGAAAGTGCCACCAGATGGCCATTCACATGTTTGCCGCCGGACACGCAGAGGAGAAGGGAGAGAGAACGACGATGTGAGGAAAAGAGAAAAGATGCGATGACGTGAAGACACGAATTGATATTAGACTAATTATGGACTACAACTAACTATACAATAATGTTAGAATGGACAATACGCTTTGATATTGTAAATATGTAAATAGCTTTATGTTATTACATGAAAATATAATTAAATTATTGAACATTTATCGGTCATTATTTCCTGACAAACAACTGGTAGAACCTATATATATGTATATATATATATATATATATATATATATATATATATATATATATATGATATTTATCCCATACTGCTTGGAAAGTAATCAGGAGAATTTTCTTAATGACTTTGCAAATAAAATGAATTTTCCTAGCCTTAATTTGTCTACAAGTGATCTAAACATGAGATCTCAGTTTGTGGTGCCAAACAACACTTTGTAAAAAGCTACGTAAATATAATTTTTTCCAAATCTCTATTTTTTTTACTGCAAGCTAACCACGTGCTTCTCATCCCAATCTGTAGACGTGAAAGTTCTTGACCGATTGGTTAAACATTGTAACGAAGAATGTAAATCTTCGCATAACCGCCTCATAAATCTGTTTAACTGATTCCATTATTATCGCTTAACTTGAAAAATTATTGTTCCAAATAACGTTCATGCTGTGAAAGTGGCGGTTTCAAGTGCTTAGAAATGATTCTGGAATATTTTCATTCGCAGTATTTTTGGTTACATTAGAGGATTAAAATCTTCTTATGTAATCAAATAGTAATTAAATAGTAAATTACCATATAGTAATTAATAAACAAATAGTAAAATTAATCCTCTAATGTATAGTAAGTTAAAATTTATGACGTTTCATATCTATAGGGACCAAGTTACCAATAAGAATTTTCTGCAATCTTTCACGATCTACACTAGTGATTCCCAAGCTTTTCTAACCCATGGACTTTTTTTATAGTCAAAACTTTACCATGGACTCCCAAATGAACCAAAGCAACGTAAATACATGATATAAAACTTAAAATTTTTAAAAGTGCATTTTGATGAAGAAGTATTTACTGAATTTTAATTTTTACTTAAAATAAAATGAAAATAAATAAAATCTAGTTTGAACTAGATGAGGTGTTATGAATGTATTAACGTTCAGCTCAAAAATTGTAAGTAGCAACTTTAAATCTCCACTGAAACTAATTTCTAGTTGATTTCTCTTTTGTGGTTTTATCATAGGTTCTTTTACACTACATATATATCAGCATAACATAGACTTAGATTTTTAATTACACGTAAGACTCCTATAGTTTATGTTTATACTGTAGACAAGTTATTCATGTAGTGGCGCGTGTTACTGCGATCCAGTATTCTCTTGTTTGTCTTTGAACTTAATTATTTAAATCTCTTTCATAACAATAAATTATGCAGAAACGGAAAGAAGGAAAATGCTGAAGAAAAGGATGGTAGATGTTTAGAATGACGTGTCATTTAAGGAATTCAGAAACATTCTTTTGAAAATCCCTTGACATTCAGAAGTTAATGCTGAAGATATAGGAGAATAGATTGAGAGTCTGTCTCTAGATTTCAAATTGAAAATGAAGGTTAACTTATTTAAAATGTTGATTAAGAAGATGACCTTAACATCCAAGTTGAAGCAGCCACGGGACCATCTGCTACTCAAGCATTTGCCGGCTTTGAAGTGGATGGAGCATCAGCCCGAATGTGACCACGTGAAAATTCTCACTGCCAAGCGCATGCGCGATTTGGCTGTTTGAAAGCGTATGAAGGCAGTAAAACAGCTTACTCTGACCGAGATGTTCAGCAAGCAATAATTTTCATTTACAGCACAGTACATACGTACTGTATTAAAATACAACACTTGTGAATACCTTAACATGCAAAAATGTTGCATTTTCATGTAATAATATAAATGAACTCTTTTCTTTAAAAATAGGTAGTTTTCACCTATTTCTAACGTGAATTAATTAATTAAAAAACTTTCTACAAAAAAAATCCAATGTACCGAATGGGGTCTGGCTCCAATTGATTCTGTTAATTGGAGCTCTACTCTGTAAAACCATAGGTGTATGTCTACGGATTTTTTTATTTTCGTTGTTTGAAGAATTACCTTAGTTTTTTACTGTTATTATTTTGCTATTATAATATGAACATGAAATTTCTTGCCGTTTTCACTTTGATTCATTGAATGAAAAGAGAGTGAATATGCAAATTAGTGTATCTTCAATCGAGAGTTGGAATATCAGTCGTTATAAAAGCAGATCCACCGCGCACATTCATCAATAGTAGCTCGTACAGTAGCGAAGTGAAATGGGCACGCCGAAGAAGCTTGTTTGGGGTGGTTTGATGTATGTCTTCAAAGTGAGATTAGCAAGTCGCAGAATATGTCAAGCGTTCGGGGATAGTGCTGTGAATGAACGTACGGTAAGACATTGGTTTCATAAATTCAGGTAAGGAGATCTGTGCCTGTGAGATAAAGCTGCTATCTGATGGACTCGTCGTCAAATGGCTCGCTGTGAGCTGCTACAAATGGCCCAATGGTCACTCCGGACCTGTAGTCACAACATTTGGAATGTGTGCAACAGGCATCGCAGCAGAAGGAGCCAGCACTTTTTAATGGCAAGAATGTACTATTCTTGTCCGATAACGCAAGGCCGCATGTTTCACGGAAGGCCAGCAATATAGAAACTTAGTTGGGAGCCTTGATGGCCACCTCCTTACTTACCTCACCTTGCACCATCAGATTATCGAGTATTTCATTCCCTGGGAAATCCTATTCTTTGAAAATTCTTCACCAATAAAGCAAACTTGCATCACGCACTCAGACTTCTTTAGGTTCAAAACCCCCGAGATTTACCACAAGAGGTTTGCACAACAGGAGACACGTTGGCAGAAAGTGCTGAATGCCGATGATGATTACTTCGAGGACTAATAATAAGCTAGCCTTTCTGCTTGAACAATAACTAAGTTTCAGTAATAACACTAAAAAAGTAATGCACAACATTGTCACTACAAATAACAAATCAATGGAAATTAGTTTTTTTAGTTTTTATTCACAAATAGTTATTACATCACGCTCTTTATTTAATAACTACATTATAAGCATCCATCTATATTTATGTTTTACGTATAATGTAAAATTTTTTAGATTATTTATTGTTATTTATTTAGATATACATAATAACAATGGATCAGAATTTTATTATTTGATATTAAATCTTGCGCGGTCCTCCTAACTTTTCTAGGACACTCAAATCAATTTTATTTTTCCATGGAGCCCCCGAATGATACCGAGGACCCCTAGGTGTCCTTAGAGGCCATTTGTCTACACTAAAGATATAAATATTGGCCTCAGCCAAGCAGAGAAGCAAGGAGTTAAAGGTCAGACAGTCACAGATTTGTCTATAATAGTGTAAGTTTTTAAATAGACTATAAGCCTCAAGTTAAGGTAGTTGTAATTATTGCAACTAAACGAGCAGAATATAAAATACTTAAAAATGAGACAAATATTTATATTTCTGGGTCATCACCTACTTTTTGCCACAAAGAAAATCGTAACAATATACAAAGGTAAACTGCTCTACTTCTTGAGAAAATATTCTCATAAAAGAGAAAAAAAGTTGTCCTTTTAAAATATAATAAACATTTCATATCTGAGGCTTAACTGGTACTTTCCCTTTACAACGATAATCCACGTAACTGGAAAGAAAAAAAAATCGTAAAGTATACTGTCTTAAATATTCCATTTGTATGTTTTTAAAAAAGGTTTACGTGTTTAAAAACTACTAAAAATAATGAAAACATATTATAGGTAATGCTTACTAAAGGATTACACTTATTGATAAAACTTATCTAAATCACATCGGTGATCAATTGTGTAAGTATAATTAATATAATAGTCAATTTTTTTCAAGGAAACAAAATCATATCTTACATACAAGCGTACATGATTTCAAGAACTTAATTACTTTTCTTGTTAGTTTAACTCATTTTTTTTAAAAAATAAGGATTTTATCAATGCATGTGGCACAAGTGGTTATGATATTTAAATATTAATACTTTTGGTACCTTTAAAAGAAAAAGTTAAATGTAACATAACCAATAGTATTGCGCGAGTATTCTTTAAATAAAATTATTTTATCAAAACACATCATGTGCTTTTAAAAGCAATGAAAGAGAAATCAAATAATTTAAATTGAAGTTTGAATGGTAGTTTAAGTATTACTGATGATTTTCCATATATTTTCCGCAATTAAATTTTAATTATTTTTGCTATGTTACATCTGATAATCATGTAAATTACACGAATAAAAATTAGCATATTTATACTTTATATCTGAAAGTATATAATATATTACAAAAGTAATATTAAATACTATAATTTAGATATGTATTCTCCTAATTACCAAAATCGAATGTATGTAATAAGGGAATAAATTTTTTTTTGAATTAAACCTGTGAACTAAATATATTTATTGTGAATATTTGCATGTTAAAGTTACTAATCACAGATTTTTTTACTATGGCATGAATATTTTCAAGATTTCTCATTACTCAAACTCCAATTCATTCATATTTAAGATATTATCTCTTGTTAATGCAATAAAACCTTATTTTGTAACATTTGCAGACCTTATAATTTAATCTCCAAGTTTTTTGCTCAACTCACGTAAAACTCGACTTATAAGTATTTATTTATTTAACTGAATTTTAATTATTTCATTTATGCAGTTTGTTTTGCAAGTTTATATAAGTAGTTACAAATATGCAAAAGAAACTATAGGGTTTTAACAACTAAAAATCAATTTATAAAAAAACTATTATCAATAATGATGGATATTTGTTTTTAGCTCTTATTACAAATAGCCATGCAACTACGTTTATTTTTGGGCATAAAGAATTTATTTTTGCTAGAGATTTTCCCACGCTTTCTTGATAAATTTTGATCTGCAAACTCCAACACCATCAGAACAAAATCATTAGAATGTGTACAATGAATCCAGCGTATTTCAGAAATGAAAACATATTCAGCAATTTAACAGTAAATATATTACAGAACACATAATAAAGTTAGCGGAAAATTTGTATAATAATTGAAACCAAATTCCCAATCTTCTCATAAGTAACCAACCACAATACAACTACAACGAACCTGAAAACAGGTGACGTCCGAAAGCTATTCTTAGGAATATATAATGCCTAAAGCTTCATTTTATATTTACATGTTTCTCATTCTGTAAATTTAAATTGAATGCTCGTTGAGCAGCTTCCCAAAAAACTTCCCTTTCAACCAAGTGATTCGTCACGGATCATTCATTAACTCCCTGGGGAAGATTAATTCAATTGCGAAATTAATGTGAGCCAGAATTAAGGCACTATCACTCTTACCTGCCAACCTTTTTAAATTAATTTCCATTTAAATATCAATTAAAATTAAGAAATTTTAATTGTCTAACTAATCTAATCTAGAAAATATGTGAACAAGTGTATGGAAACAAGAAATGTTTACTTATATTAATTTATGAAATAATATTTACTGTTTGTATATATATTATAATTAAAATATTCTAGAAATATTTTCTGCTTATCAACTCTACTAAATGTATGAATTATTCAAGAATATGCATTCAAGATATCTTTAAATAGAAAATTTGTTTTGTTTCCCTCCTTGTAAATAGTCCCTTTTATTTTTATTTATAAATAAAGAATATGAAAGAGTGTCACGCGACTTGGCGGTACAATATAAAAATACAAGGCTCGACGATTAACCAAATGATAGGTAAACGGAAATAATTGTTATATCCTCATTAAAATCTGTATCCGTGACTAATACAATCACCCCATTGGGAGTCAAAGCAAATAAATTTGTGGTGAGTGCCTGGAGATCTGGAACTCGGTCATCCAAAATGGCAACCAGCCTACCTTGATAAATTTTGAGTACAAATACCACAGGAAGTTAAACTGCTTTTCACACATCTGGTAATAATTTAAAATCAATCAACAAACTAGGGGGAGATATCACTTTTCTATGAACCAGAATATCTCCTGTCAATAAAGTAAGCAATTATAAAATGACCTATCCAGACAAAGATGTTATCTCCGTTTTCCCTGTTCATGGGAATTTGAAGGATATCTATTTTGGTGCTCCCCCATAATAAATAGTAATATAATATTAACTCATAATGATATTATAATGCAAATAATAAAAGCACTTTCTTTAAAATAATTCAAGCTGTAGATTATTTTGAAGATTTAGGTTATGCTTTTAAATTTGAAACAATAAAAATCGAATAAAAAACAATCAGAACTCTAGAATTGGATTTGGAAACGTGAAAGTAGAGTAATAAGATTTGTTATAATTTATACATAATTTAAAAAAAACATTTATTTTGCATATTAATATAATTATTTTCAAAAACCTACATTTTTCAGCAATGAATGATGTTAATATATATTATCTAGAGAGATTAAATGTATTTATAAATAACAGTGAGTTATGATATATTAATTAGTTATACATAGATTTTGTTGGCCGTTAATGATGAAATTGATTAATTATTTCATCAGTTTCGATCATACTTGATTTTTTCAAATTCCACGCTTAAAAATGCTAAATCTCTCAAATAATTTTGTCCCATGTCTGATCGTAAATGTCAGAATTAATTTTAATTTACTGAACGAATGTTCGCAACTAACAAGAAGAAGAAGTGGATCTAGTGTTTGTTAAGTTCCTAGCCTAAATGGCCATGTACCTTCTGTTCCTAAGAAATTTTTCTACACCTAACTTTAGTTGAGATTAACATAATGATTTCAAAACATAAGGTTATTTAAACACAAAAGATTAAGAAAATATTTTGCTTAGGTTAAAGTGCTCCCAACGAGAGTTCTTTGCATGATATTGAATAAACATAAAAAAGAAAAATTTAAATACACATTACAAACAAGAGTGCAAAAAAAAAAAAATTAAATTACAGTTATATACATAGTAACAGTATTGATATAACTATATAAAGACAAATTATTATTTTTTATTCTATTATATATGCATATATATAAATACAATTTTTTTCCTTTTCTGTATTTTATTTTATATATATTTTTTTTAAGTATAAGAAGAAGAAATTATTAATTTCTACTTTTTGGGAGGCAAATAGATAAGTTTACCAGATGAATGTGGCTTAGTCCGCAGAAACGCCCTTGGTCTGTGGAAATTGGAAAGTTCATAGGGACTGTAGTTTTCAACTGCTTGAATTTCAGAGTTATCAATTTCATAAAGATTGTTGTAGAAGCGAAAAGCAAGGAATTGGACGTATCTTGATAGGGGAAGGACACCCAAATTGCTTCTGATGTGTTCATTTCTGATGTAGAAGTCTGATTGAGTGATCAGTCTAAGCAATTTACTTTGCTGACCCTCAAGAAGTTTCAGGTTCGTTTCCGCAGCACCACCCCAGATTGGGGCTGCATAGGTGATAATAGGGCGAAGGTATGATTTATAAATCAATAGCTTGTTAGCCATGGAGAGCTTTGATTTGTAGGCAATTAAGGGGTAGAGTGAAGTTTTGGCAGAAATAAATTTATTCTTAATTTTATTAATATGGGCTTTCCAGGTAAGTTTTTTATCTAACGTAAGACCGAGGTACTCGACTTTATTTGACCAGGGGACCGAAAAACCGCTTAGTTGAATCTGGGGTGGGGGGATAGAGTACGTTTCCTAGTAAAAATGACAGCAGTGGATTTGTTTGGATTTATTTTAATTTTCCACTTATTAAGCCACTCTTTAATGGCCATGAGGTGTTCAGTAAGGGTAGCATGAATTTTCCAGTAGAAAAAGCTAGTGGACAAAACGGCAGTATCATCCGCAAACAAGCAGAGCATAGTATTTTGGTGTTGCGGAATATCATTGATATAGATGTTAAATAAGAGAGGACCCAGCAGGGATCCTTGCGGTACGCCTGCAAGAATGGGTCTGTCCAGAGAGATATCTTTTCCTACTCTAACAGTAAAAAAGCGGTTGGAGAGGTAATTATTAATTAAAGTAATTAATTGGGTTGGGAAATGGAATTTAATTAGTTTGTAAATTAGACCAGGGTGCCAAACTCTATCGAACGCTTTTTCTATATCAATGAATATTCCTCCCGTGGATTTTTTGTACGCGATTCCTTTTGAAATTTTTTCTACTACTCTGAGTAGTTGGTGGGTGGTAGAAAGTTTTTTACGGAAGCCAAATTGTTGAGGAATAATAATTTTGTTGGTCTCATCAAAGGCCAGTAATTTATTAAGAATAATTTTTTCGGCAATCTTGGCCATAGTCGGCAAAAGAGAGATCGGTCTATAATTGGATGGGAGATTTTTGCTTTTACCCTTCTTGTGGAGCGGAATGATAACTGCCCTTTTCCATACTTTTGGAAAATGACTTGTTTTCAGTATACTGTTGATGATTGCAGAGAGGCAGCAAATTGCTCTAATAGGGAGCTGTTTCATAATTTTGTTGTTGATATTATCATGACCGGGGCTTTTTTTGGGTTTTAGTTGTTTAATAATTTCTTCAATTTCTGAAGCAGGTGTTTCAATGAAAGGCTGATTATTAATGTTGTTAGTCAGGAAATTGGTTACTGTGTTTATAATTTGCTGGTCATTTTGTGGATTACTGATGTTGTTTGCTTGAAATTGTTTTTCAAGACTGTTTGCCAAGCATTCCGCTTTTTCAAAATTTGTGAGTGCTACTTTGGCGCCATCTATGAGTGGGGGACACACTCCTTGTTGTTTCTCCTTTTATTAGCTGCTCTCCAGAAGGATCCATCCTCCACATTGAGATTAGTGAGGTATGCATTCCATGAGTCATGGTTATGTAAAGCTATTTTATTTTTGATTATTCGTTTTAAGGCATTAATTTGATTTTTAATCACTGGAGATCTGGTTCTATTATGAGTTTTCCTTAATTTATTTCGTTTTTTAATTAAATCAATTATATTGTCTGACAAGTATTCTATTTGATGATTCATTTTGGTGAATTTACTGTGATTGAGAGCAGTATTTATAATAGAAGTAAAATTATTAATATTGTCTTCAAGTTGGGATGGGTCATCAGTTAAATGAAAGGCTGTATCTGGAATTAAACAGTTAATTTTATTTCTAAACTTACTCCAATTGTGGCAGGTTTTTTGCCAATCACTTTCTTGCTGATTATTTTTGCTGAAGAAAATTAGCACTGGGTAGTGATCGGACGGGAGCTCCTCGATTGTTGATAATTTCATGGGAGGTTGGATACTCCTACAGAGCATTAGATCTATATAATTTGCATGTGTAGGGCCAAAATGAGTGGGTTTATCGGATTTTAAAATGGTAAAGTTGGTATTGTTTATAAGGGAGTTTAGGACTTTTCCAGTACTGTTTGCATAATTGCAACCCCAGTTCTGGTGTTTAGCATTGAGGTCCCCAGCGAGGATGATCTTAAAAGTGAGTGGTGCTAGGTTTTCAATGTCAACAGAAAGAAGTGAAGAATTGGAGGTGGGGGGGATGTAGAGTGATGCCACTGTAATGTCAGAGCTGTTGGAGAAGTGTAGTTTGATAATTGTCGCTTCAGCAAAGTGCAATTTAGGTGTGGGAATATGTGTATGGCTGATCTTTGTTTTGATTAGAATGGCCGTACCTCCCTGGCGAACGGTGCGGTCGTTTCTATAGATATTATAGTTAGGTACATTGAGGTTATGAGTCTTAACAAGGTGGGTCTCCTGAAGTAAAATAATATCAGGATTGTATTTCGTTATAAATGTTTTTAAATTCCGGAAGTTTATTGTTCAAACCATTACGTGGGAGCAATTCTCAACTCAGCTGAAATTATTTATTTATTTTATTACATTACATATATTCAGACTTGTATGCTTGATTCTTGAGATCCGCTTGTAAGTCTTCGTCGATAATAGGACAAATAGAACAATGACAGTTGTACAACCACAGAAGAATAACGAAGAAAACACCCAGGGCCACGGTGGGAATCGAACCCACACTCCTACGCTCTCAAGCGATTAGCAGTGATGCCTTTGACCACTCAGCCACGGAGCGCCCTCAGCTGAAATTATTGGTTCCGCCTATTAGCTCAACCAAAAAAACTAGCAGTTTGGTGTCATTTTTTCTTGCGGCACAATTATCTTTAATCGGTATTTAATTATTGGTTACTTTTTTTTATCCAATGGCGGGCACACAAAGGTAACTGAACCTATGCCTCAACAAGGCCAGAAACTGCTCATTACCCAGCGAGCACCTGTGAACCATGTCACGGAGGCGAGTTGCGTTACCCGCGCCATACCACCACAAACCTGTTTATAGGGTGGGCCACATTCATACAACATCACAGAAGAATGGACAGAGAAGGAAAGAAACATCCATGCCCGAACCGGGATTCAAACCCGGGACCCACAGCTCAGGAGTCAGGAACGCTAATCACTCAGCCAATCGGTCGGCTAATTATTGGTTATAATAGGACGGAAATATCTCGCTGAGGACGGTATTCCCAATTTCACTCAGAAAGTGTGTGGGTCTTCATAATTTCGATACAAGGATTGAGCAGAAGCCCCCATGGTTTGCCTGCACCCCTAGAGGTATCTTTTTCCACGCATGAGACAATGAAATCATGGCATTCTGTGTCAGACGTTATTAAGGAAAATTAAGGATTTTCATTTGGGTTAGGATTTAAACTCAATACCTCTTTTCGCGATAACTGTAACGAAAATCCAAAACCAATTAGTGACAACTTTCTAATTTTTCAAAAATAAAACTAAACCTTCAAAAAGATAATTCTAAAAAAAAAGATACTCAAAAAATATATCCAGCAATAATACCAATGAAGGCGAAACACTCAAGAAACTATCATTCCTTTCAAAACGGACAAACGCACAAAAACGGAACTGGTTTTATTGTTTAAAAATTAAACTTTAATAAAATATTAAAAATAAGTATTCTATATATACTTTTCACAGAAAAGTTTCACGAATACAAGAACACATAATGCATTTAAAATACTTAAAACTAAAGACAAATTTGTATTTTATTAAAATAAATACAATTTGTATGAACCTTAAATTTGCTGTAATTATAAGTAAATTTTTTTCTAGCATATGAAAATTTTTATGTAAGTGATAAGTTAATTTTCATTTACTTTTATGCATTCATTTTGCTCGCATAACGTTTTCTCTATAATGAAAACTTTCATTCAAATGTGTATAAAAAAAACATTGATAATGATAGTTCATTGAGATTTTACATAAAAAGTAAATATCACTAAATGTTTGTAAATATGTGTTCCTTAATTTTATGTTTGATCTCTTTATACGACTTTTAAAGTAAGATATTTAATGGTGTTTAATATTTTTATAATTTTAAATTTTATAAATTTTTCAATATTGGTAATAAATTTAAGAAAACGAAATTTTAAATATATAAAGCAGAAATTCATTTACTAAATTTAATATGCTTCGTAAGGATAGTAGTGAAATTTAATTTTGTTTGGCATAGAGAAACCAAACCTTATATCATTTTTGAGTCAGTTACAAAACGAATGACTGAAAAGTTCTATAAACTAAACAATTCCATTTGTATTTCAAACTTTTTGCTTTTTTTGTGTGGTAAATATTCTCATTCCAACTTAGCACAATTGGGTTTATGATAGTCAAACAATACAAAGTTCTTGGTATTCTTTTGATGCAGTGTATTGCCTTTGTCAGTCTGTAATGCAATTAATTTTAAAATGTGTGTACAGGAATTAAATTATTTCAAATTAATAAATCACACAATCACGGCTTTAGTTAATCCTTCTCATTCTATTTTATCGATTGTGAACTTGAGAAACTTTAAACACTGAAGACAAAAACTTCAAAGGGCGAAGAACATCTAGATTAAAGTCTTAACACTTCTGGCAACCAAACGAGGCTTAAGCTTTGTGATCGTTAACATGCAGCATAAACTTAAATCAAAATGCATTTCAGGAAAAAACATAATCTACATAACATAAAAACATACAGCGCGACATAATCTACAGAACACCAAGAGGACCACCCCCAAACCTTCTCTTTAATTCGTTAATTGAGAGATCATTTGTGTCCTCTTCATGATTAATTGGTAATTTAGTTCCTTTCTTTGTTCAAGAGAACTCAATAAGTTGGCATCTAAGGTGTAAAAGGAATTCGAACTACAAGCAACAAAGATTAAAGTAGGAATCGAAGCTTCGAATTTATGCCAAGTGAGATAATCATTCACCTGAATATTCAGCGAGTCTCTCCACAAAATATTTAATTTAGAGCGACATTTAAACCTTAGCGAAAATATTCAGTCCTTTACTGCAAGAACCCTTTCAATTAGTTTCTAAATTATAAAACCGAATAAAATTATAGCCGAATCCCCGCTTGTAATATTTAACACAAATTTAAAACTATAAATTATGTGATAGGTAACAATAATTAAAAGTAAATGATATTTGTAAACATTTTTTATGGTTGTAATATTTTTGCACATTCTGAAGACCAATTATTATAGGTTCTATTAGCTAATTAATGTTGTTGTGTGCCAGCTAGGATGGCATTATGGGGTTCGTTGCTCCACATTTCCAACTGAATCATATTTTGGTGTGGAGTCCGACTTCCTCAGTACAAATACGCCATAGGTACCCATTTATAGGGTAGACAACCATTCACACTTCACTCATACAAGGAAAGGACAAAGACAGGATAGATAGAGAGAGAAAGTACATCCATGCCCGAACCGGGATTCGAACCCAGGACCTCCCTGTCCGCAGTCAGGCACACTGACCACTAGATAAGTTGGGTGGCATCT
>JAJQOW010000961.1:0-71641 GCA_037975125.1 Latrodectus hesperus | reverse complement strand
TATATACTATGTTTCAAAACATATTCTGAAATATTGTAAAAGTTTCTTTTGGAGAAAAGTTGTAAAATGTTTATCATTCTATAGTTCGATTTACATAAGATTTGGGTTCAAGCGAAATATGATGGGCATAAAAAGAATGCAATAGTTTAATGCATTCGGTGTGATTCGAACACATACATCATATTTCATAAATTATAAAATAAGATACGAATTTTTTTTAATTATACTACAGGAAGAAGAAAACGTTTAACTTTTATTTACGTTAGTTTCATTTATATCCATGCTTTGAAACCAAAAATGTTACGTCATAACTAAGAAGTACTAAAGCTATATTTGAATTTGTTTTTGTAACATGTAAATCATCAATTATATTTATGTATAATTTGCATCTTTAAATGCTAATAATGAAATGCTGGAATTTATTCAATCATTTTTACTGGCATGCCTGTTTAAAAAAATAAAAGCTATAAGCAGTTTTAATGTTTTTCTAATAATAACTGTTACAGAAACTTAGCAGTTCTTTTGATATCTATTTATGAGTCTGAGCAAATTGGGTATGTGTATATCATGGCAAACGTATTCACTACTATCTGTAAACGTGGAAACTGAATCCACATCTGAATACGTTTCTTAAACTTTTGTAAAAATAGCTGTATTTGCAAAAATTATATCAATTAAAAGAAAGCAATGGTGACATCTCCAAAATTATTATCAATGATGTAAAAAAAATTAAAAATTTTATGACATTTTTTACGAATTTTCAGCAAAGTTACACAATACATTGCTTTACTTTACTTAAACTTTAAACTGGATTGAATGTCGAGGTTGTGTTTAGGTAAGAGTGCTTTAAAAGTAAAATTCATATTATTTTGAATTCTATCTTGGATTTGGCATCATTTGCAGAATTAGAATAATATATGTTATCAGTACTCCAGCTGAAGTCAAAAGAAAGTTCCGGGTATAGTGAAAAATACCCCAAGCACTGAGTGCTATTTCATGTTTTGACGAAAGGAAACTCTTCAAATCGTCGCTGAGAATCCTATTTCCCGAGCCACGAAGTTCGTAGATAATTTTTTTCACTTTTTCTCTCAATGTCTTGTCTCGCTGATGAACCTCAGACGCAAAACAGTTTATTGAGAAGAATGAAAATGCAAAGATTATTGTAAAATACATTTTTTCGAAATCGAAGATAGCATCTGTGTATGGGTAAAAGTTAAGAAAATAGGCAGTGAACTCGAATATTTGAATAAAGTGCGATGTACTCAGCCAAAAAGCTGTCAGGGAAAGTGCTTTTTCTATTAAAACGTAAAAAATATGTATTTCTTCATAGTTTTCAATGAAATTGAGTGAGGCAATACGAAGGTTGTACCCACCAATGTATAACTTACTATGGTTTTGATTGCTCTCTAATCGTTTGATACATTCTTCTATGAGATATCTCAAAACTAAACACCAAGAAATATAGAAGATGGTCAAGATAATCACTATAAAATTTGAAAGCATTCTAGTTAAAAAGACAAATGGAGTGATAATAATCTCCTTGAAAGGTGATCCTAAAGTCACATTTGCTTTTATAAGCATTATTCTTAAATAAATATCAACAAGATGAGGATTTGTGCAAAATAGTCCTATAGCTGTGACATAAGATGTGACGCATAATAACCAGAAGATAACCATCAGTGCATACACAATTATTTTTACTCTCCGGTGATTTACATTAATGATTCTTTTGAAATGCATATTATAATGCCCTATCAATTTTAATATGCCTCTTCTCTTCCAATACAAAGTTCCCCAGAGCATCCAAACAGATATCTCCCACAAAATTGTTGCAATGAATAATTTTTCACATTGGAAATTCTTGCACCAAGATATTCTGCTTGAGCTGCCTATCACATTAAAGACAGTATTAAAGTGAAACCATACGTGCACAATTTTGTTGAAGATAAACAGATAATATCCTTTTAGATTCGATTCTAGTTTTGGTGAACCAAACATATATAAAGTATAATAGAGGAAGCTGTGGACGTCGACGTTAATAAACAGAAACTTATTGTTTAAACATCTGTTTATCATCTATACTATTTTGAGAAGAATTTCAGATTTTGAATGTTTATTTAATAATTTTTTTATTCATCTATATTTATTATTTTCAGTATAATTTACTTTAATAAATGTGGTTACATTTGATAATGATTACAACTCTCAAACGTGGTTTCAATTCCTAATTTTATATGAAAACATATCTCTCTCTCTCTCTCTCTCAATATTTTTTAATGTTTAACTATCATCTAACAAAATCCACGCATCCATAATTTTTCTGATTTTCAAAAAACTACTTGATAATATTTTTTAAAGAAACCATCTAACTAGCTACTGAACCTCTAAAAAGACAAAGAGTATTTTATTAAACCCTGAAGAGAGGAGTTTACGTTTTTTAGCTAACTTATTTAGTACAGAAAATCCAATGGTAATTCAATCGATCTTCTTTTATTCAATGAATTGATCTTTTATTTTTATAGAAAAATTAATAATTGATTTATCATGGAAGACATAAAATCAATTCAAATAATCAAATGAATGTTTTTATAATATTTAATGAATGGTATAAGCTAAATAGCTCATATATTTATACCTTTAGAAATTATTTGCCTTTTGTACGGTTTTTTTCCAATTTTGTAAACTCTTTGACATACATTTTTGACAAGTTTAATATAAGTGAGTGAAATCTTATTAAGTAATTTATTTTGAAATCGATTGGAGCAACATTAAAGTCGGTTTCATAAAATTAAAAATTAGTATTTGTTGAAGAAAAATTTTAATATCCTTTGACTAAAATTCATACATTTTTAAAAAAATAACATAATTTGCTATGGTTTTATAGATTTTATAAAGAACTTTTTATTATATTTAACTTAGCCTGTTGTTTATAATAATTTACATATTTGAGGGGAAAATTTTTTTATAAGCAATTTAGACTATCAAAATCTTCGAAGCGCGCAACTTAAGCAAATACAATGTATTATTTGAATGTTAATCTTCTTACCAAAAATTATTGCATTTGTATTATTTATTATCATAATTTGTTAATTTTAAATAGTTGTAAATTTTTAACAAATGAATATATTTTTGTCCACATTAAATTTTTAGGGTATTTCCTCAAAACATTTAATTGTTTTGTATACACCATCGGTAAACCATTTATAGATTTGTGTATATTTTGATTAAATTAATCAATGCACATTTTTTGTATTCTCTAGACAGTTACAGTTTAAATTTTCAGTTAATTTATGCAAATTAGTTCAGTTTTTATGAACTTTCTTTTATTAAATTTTGATTTCAAGCTGAAGTTTATTTAGTGCTGAAGCTATAAAATTAAAATTGTTAGAATTTATTATTATCAGAATTTTCTACGTTACAGAAATCTCTCAAGTATCCCTGATCGAATAATCGCAACGTTTAAATTAAAAACTATTTCATTTCCTAAGAATATTACCTCAGTGAATTATTTTAAAATATAAAACAATTCTATGACAATGTACGATAAAATTTCATGTTTAAAATAATTTTTTCCACCATCATATAAGAGGATATTTCTTGTTGGATATAATCTCTATAAGAATTTTTAATAAGAATTTGCTTTCATACTTTTTTAATTATATATATATATATATATATATATATATACATAATGAAGTTGTCCCTAAATACCAACATTTCAAACATCTGCAATGAAAACTATTAATTGAGAGATTATTCATGCGTAAAAATTAAGCAAATGATCCTTGAGATTAAATGTAAAACTACCTGCAGTCAATAGTTTAGCATTATTGATTCAACTTTCAAAACGTTCATCTTAAGATAGACAATCATCATGAAAAAATGCCGATGACTAATATATGCCGTCTGATGAATAAAAAATCTGTCTCAACTCTCTTTAGATCATTACGAATTTAACCCTGATTTTATTTTGCAGGGGATTTAATCTAGCCGAAAAGCTCATTCTGGGAGGGTTATACGCATTAAAAAATCCATCGTATCCAATGTTCTATATTGATAGGATGAACCTAAATATTCATGTTTATACCTGACTATAATCAAAGTTTTGCGGTGGTGAGCAGTATTTAGAGGCTATGATAGATAGGAATAAGGAATCAATACCCTATAACTATGACTAAAATTTATCTTATCCATAGATGGTTAATATCATTTGTTTACTAATATATATATATATATATATATATATATATATATATATATATATATATATATATATATATATATATATATATATATATATATATATATATATATATATATATATATATATATATATATATATATATATATATATATATATATTCTGTAGGAAAAACGTACTCGTTTTCATCGCTCCCTCATTGAATAAGATGATCAACCATTCACAGTGAACATTTCAAAATACAAATAATAAACCGTACATAGTATGGTTTATTCCAAGGTTACTTCATAACATAAAAACAGATGTTGTTTGATTTAAAAAGATATCTGAACATTTTCGTTAGAAAAGACCAATAAAAATAAGACATTGAATGTGTTTAAGCATTATCTTTTTGATAGATACAAAGGCTTCCATTTTTTTCCACAGAGAATAATAAAACTACACTGTAAAAAAACGGAAGAAATACAGTAAAAATCACTGTTATTTAAATAGCTGTCATAGGAACACTAATGATTACAGTAAATTTTACTGTAAAATTCAGCCGCAGAAAATCGTTTGCTGGGTTTGCGCATTGAATTCGCGGGATAAAAGTTTCTTCTGTTCCTGTGACAAATGAATCAAATTAATTTCACCAATTATTTTCCCTTGATTTCGCTTAGTAAAGTAGGTGATATTTTGAGAATAGTTGTTCCTTTAGTTGAATTTCTATTGAAATTTAATCACCAAATATAAGGTAACGTATACTTTTCATATTGTTTATTATGCAAGTTGTTAGCTAACTTTGATTTACATAAATTTTTATAAATTTGACTGAACATTTCAAAAAATTCTAAGCTGAATTTACAAATGATCATATTTACTAGTCTTAATTCAGTGTCAGTATTTTTTTACTTACTTTTTATTAATATTTAAAATATTTTATAGTAGTTTGGTAACATAATTGATTAGTATTTTAATTATCAAATTTTTGATGAAATTAGAATTGTATTTAAGTGCTTCCATTGTTATAAAATTGCTTAGCTATATTTCCTTCGAAATTAAAATTGAATAATCATCTATTGTTATATTCTTTTAGATATATATTATTAAATATATTAACGGAATTTCTATTTTATTTCGTTGTTGAAAATTCCTGATTTTTCTTTCATTGTAAAATGATATAATTTATTGTACATTAACTAAATATAACATAATTTTTATATTTTTTAATAATTTTTTGATTAGAATTTTATTAAAAAATGTTTATTTTTTAATACAGATCGTTAAATTGCATTCTAATTATGATCAATAATTCAATTCCATTTTGCAACATGCATTAAAATAATAATTTTTAGGCATAAATGTTTGTAAATTCTTTCAATAAAATAATATTACAAATAATGATATTCATTAGAATAAATGGTCTTGTGTTTAGAATTTGCATGAAATGTAAAAATGCATTTCAATGAAAAATGTAATGTTTTTTTAAAAATATTTATTTTTTTAAAATCATTATTTTATAACAAATGTATAAGAAATATTTTTTAATACATATAAGGAAGTACTATTCGAATTAAGGTCATTTATTTAGAAAATGTAAAGTTTATTATTTTATAACCATGATTAATTTTTTTAAATTTATATTATTAATTCGAACATTAATTAAAAAGCTGTTGGGGAACTCTTGTTGGTAGTTAGATATTTATAAAACAAAATTTCTTGCAACACATTTTTTTTTAAAAATTACATTATTACTGCAAATTTAACTTTATTTTATTAAAAAATTGCAAAATTTGTAGTGCTATTTATGACTTATTTACATGTTAGTAAAGAAATCTGAAATTCATAAAAAGAAAAGCTAATTTAAAATTATAATTAAGAAACAAATACATGAGTGAAAACTTTGTAATTTGTGTTCTTTCTTAGCATATTTAATAAATATTGTGCTCAAGATTTTTCTAATACTACTGTGCACATTAAATACTACCTTCCAATATAGTCACACTTTTTAAAAAATTTTTAAATGTACCTATGTTTAGAGAAAATAAGAATTTATGAAGAAAGTGTTTGATTTGTAAAGGAAGTTTTAAAAATAGAATAATCTCAAATAACTTTTAGTAGTAAGACTATTCAGAGTAAAGCCTCTTCTTATCAATTTCAGCCATATTTGAAAGATGAAATAGTGAGAGATGAAATAGGCAGAGTGAGAGAGTTTTTGTAAGCACGTGCATTTTTAAAAGTTTTCTATTTATCCTTCATTGTGATGTCCGACAAGAAGCCAAAATGTAGTGTGTTTTCTTGATGTTATGATTGAAGAGGCTGTAAAATTAATATGAGACTTATCCATTTCAAAGAAAAGATTTTAACACACCTAGTGATATTTCCACATTAAAAAAAAAGATGGCCTTGCTTATTTTTAAAGCAAAGCATTTTGGACCATTTTAAGTGTTTAACTGCTGTAGATTTAAATGAAAGACTTAAGTTTGCATCAGCTAACAAAATTAAAAGAATTGTTAATTTCTTAAAAACTCCTCCTGGAGGTTGTAAAATATTATTTTCAATTATTGGGGAATTGGATGGAAAAGAAGTTATTGGAGAGTTGATTATTCTTCTATCTGCAGATTTTGGAGAAGACTTGAAAAAATATTTAGAAGTACTGCAGCAAAGTATTCAAAATTTTATTTTAAAAAAATTACTGCTTAGTAAATTATAAATAAGAAATTTAGAAATGAATATGAAAGTTAATCATAAATAAATTAATCAGGAATTTGTTTATTGGTTTTAGATTTCCGCATCTTCTCAGGATGCAGTAGATGTTAAAGACTAACCTTGCATACCGTGTGTATTAATTTGTGGTATGTATTATTTATATATTTCATAAGTTTTGAAGTGTTTTAACTCAAAAGCAAAAATTTGTTGTTATATTTATTGACCTCATCAAATACTGTTTACTCTGCTAACATTCTATTTAAAATAAATCATATGATTATATAAAATTCTAAAAAAATCTAAATAAATTTTTTTAGTTAAATATATCTTTTTTGATACAACTTCACAATTGTATTCTCCTTTATTTATCTCTAAGTACGTATATAATGATGTAAATATGCAGACTTAATGAACCGCAAATTATATTTGTATTTCCTAATTTTGCACTATTTCATGTAATTTTTTATTGAAGTTAAAGTTTTCTTAGCGAGAAATACAACTTTGATCTCACTCTAAGACAACTTAGATTTCACATTTGAGATAACTATTTACAAATTAAAGAAATTCAGTTTTAAGCAAATGTTTTATAAAATGTCATTTCATAAATTATATTTACTTTGACACATTATAGCATTTTAATTTTTCCGTTTATTTTCGATGGAAATGTTTTTAAATTGTGTAAATATGTATGTAAAAGAAATGTTTCTATATTCTGTACAAAATTAATTTTTTAAATTTAAAATCGGTTTTTGTAGGTTATCTTTAAAATGTGGGCATAAAGTTCATATTTCGCACTTTATTTCTAAAAATTTGTAATTCACAATTGGAAGTGTTATGATTTGCTTCTCAGAGGATATAATTTTCGATAACATAAATGAATCCTTATAAAACAAATTCTATATTCTCTTTTAATTAAATCAATTACAAATTAATTTTTTGAGATAGAAAACATCAGTTAGAACGATTTAATTGAAGTAAAGATTTTATCATCTTCATAAGAAGTGAGACCTTCATTACCAAAAATTCTTATCATGAAATTGCTAAAATCACTTGAAATATCTTTTATCATCAAAATGATTGTGATTGCATAAATGCAACAACCACTTGTTAACTATTAAGAGAAGTATATTTTAGAGAAATACAATCAGTTATATAAAACTATGAAAATTTCTAAATATTTTATTGAACTATTAAACAACTTTTCTTCTGAAATATTCAGCTCTTGAAATTTCAAATTAGTTATTCATGTCTATTTTTTTTTCTTTTCAGATGCTTGTTTAACTTTAATCCCTCGCAGGGAATGAAATCTAAAAAATATATCAAGGATGGAATCCAAGCACGTGTTTTTGTCACTTTTAAATAATTTATACAACTTTAAATGTAAATAAAAAAATTCTTTACAATTATTTGTGTTTTGTCAACTATATTGCTTTTTTTCTCAGAATCTTTATTTGCTTATATTATAATAGAAAAAATCAATTACTTTAAACAATATCAAAAAGAAAACTTTTATTGTCATTACAGTATAATTAAAATACTACACCATTAACTAATTCCCCTTTGGTATTTTTAGTAAAATGGAATGTTTTGCAAAGTTTCTTTTTATCCTAAGTCTGTAGAATCACAGATATATCAAAAATCTATTTTATGCTTAACTTTGTATCGTATTCAATATAACTGTTATTTCTTAATTTCTTTAAAAAATATGTAATAAAAAAATTAAAACTTCTGTTAAAGTTACGATTGTGAGGTAAGAAGGTTAAGCAATCTCGTTGGGTATTGAAAGTTAAATTATTGATCACAAAATGTTCTGAAAAATGACATATTCTGCAATATAACATAAGTTATGTTTTTGTGCTTTGTATACTGTATAAAAAATTGCTTAATAATAATTGGCCCATAATAAGAGAAATTAGCTATTGTGTATTCAAAATTGATTTATACTCTACTGTTATCTTTACAAAACATGATAGCTGTAAATAGCTATTGCAATAGGTTTTGTAGAATATGCAGCAAAATGCATAGTAAAATGTGCTGTAAAAATAACAATAAAAAGTGCTGTAATAATAACAATAAAAAGTGCTGTAATAATAGCAATAAAAAGTGCTGAAAAATTACAGCAAAAAGTGCTGTAAAAATAACAGTAAAAAATGCTGTAAAAATTACAGTGAAAAGGGCTGTAAAATTACAGTGAAAAGTGCTATAAAAATTACAGTAAAAAGAACTGTAAAAGTTTTACGAATATGCTGTAAAATTACAGTGCTTTTTTTTAGAGTGTTATAACCCTCCAAAGAAATTATTTTACTTTTAGAATTAATATTGCTTTACTACAGGATCAATGACTCTGACTATTTATTCTAAATCTGATAAATAAATGACTTCGTAGATTGCTATATGTATCGGATGAAAACTATTAGCTCATGTTTTGCACTACTATTGATAAAAGTAATTTTTGGAACGATCTGCTTAATTTTTTTTCAATTTTATAGCTTTAAATAAACTGATGAAAAACAAATATATAGACAACCAACGAACGTGGAAAGGTAATTTAATATCCACCGCGTAACTTGGTTTTCTTGGGGGTAGGGTTTTTCATAGATAGTGGGTCATATTTACGTGCCATAAAAACCCGAAAATTCCCAAGCACACATCTCGTTAAACGTGCAAACAGAAGTGCAACATATATCTCTCGTTGTTCAACAGCAATTAAAATCAAAACAGGGACATATAGTGCGAGTAGCGCAGCCTTATTATTAGTACCCTGTGAGATCAAGTAGGGAAGTCTAATGGAAAATAGCAACTAATTATTGGTGCATCAGGTAAATATGTAATAAAGTAGGTTTTCACTCAACAATCAATATTCTCAGGGAGACTGGAGTTGCTTTCATTTTTTATTTGTAACAATGCCACGTTGACTAGTTGTTTCAAATTTCTGCATGCTCTTCTGTTAGATATGTGGTGGCACTAGATTTCTTCGAATATCCTTGTTGCTATAGAATTATTTTATTGTTGCAATGGCTTTCTGCTGTTTATGGCAGAACAATTTTATCTGTCGCACTTTTCCTTGCAACTTAGACATGATGTGCAGAAAAGTAACACATTTTCGGGCAAAAATAGCCTTTCTTTCTCCAGAGAATAATATTAAAAGGTATCTGCTGTGATGCGAATGATGTTCTACAATTTCAGCATAAACAAATAAATACCGCTTGTGTTACATTGCCATCTATTGGTGAATTTTGATAACAGTTATTTTATTTAATAAATGTGAAACTCATTATTTGAATTATCTTTAAAATTTATCGTATTTAAGCCAAGTGAACACATTTTACAGCCTTTTAAAGTGAGCAACTTAATTTTTACTAACCTTGTATTTTATGAGTATTTGCTAATGGAAGAGAATTAAACATAATTATTATTACTCGAAAACAGTTAGTGTTATGCTATTGAAGGGCATTACATAACCACGAGACTTAGTTCGTTGGGTCTATTAAATACAGATTTTAACTGTTTTTCAGATTAAAATTATTAATTGAATAGCTATATTTATCTAATTTAAATCATTAGAAACAAGCATCAAGAAATGTTTTCGTAGGTGCTATATTTTCACATAGATAATTAACTTTCCATATTTATACTTAATTATCCATAGTATATTTAAATAATTTTGAATTCTGTTTGTAAGCTATAAGAAACACTATATTAGTTAATTATTTATGAATAAATAATTAACTAATTAATAAATTATTTGAGAGGTGAAATTTTTTTCACAAAGAACGTTTTAAAATTATACCAATAAAGAAATATTTCTGAATGACATATATGTTTACATAATATATTATAAAGATTTCTTTATATAACTTAGTTTATATTAATTTATTTAAATAGTTTCATAAGTTGAATAAAATACCAGTTTATAATGTAGCAGTTTAATAACAATTCTATTATCCATATAGCAGTTGAAATGGGGAGGAAAAGCCTTCATTTGAAAGAATAGGTGGGGAAACAATTGGTAGGAGACTACCAATGGGATTTAAAGAACAACCGAATAGTTGAAAAATTTAACAAAGTCTGCACTATTATTCAGCTATTACTTTTTTAATTTATATAGGTTTATGATAATTTAATTGAATAGTGTTACTTACGAGTTTATAAAAAAGCTGTGTTTGCATCTCAAAACAATAAAATTAATCAAATTAATTATCTCCAATACCTCAGCAAATGTAAGTATTTAGAACTTACTGTCAATGATGAAATTAAAAGTGACTAAACATAGCAATCTGCTATCGATTCATTTGTGAAACATCTGTTTCGAATAAACAATTTATAAAGTAAAGAGTGAATGAAGAGGGACTAATTTTAACTGAATTTGCCAAAATTAAAAATTTGCTGAGACTTATTTCTGCTGAGTAAGAATTCAAAGATATTTTGAGTGTGTTGTACAAACCTGGTTCTGGTTCTCTTAAAGAATTTGGCTTAGTAACACAAATCGTGATTAATTTATGAAATAAAGGGAAATTTTATAATATTAAGCATCTTGCATGCACCGGAAACAGCAATAAAAGAAATAAAGAATTTATATATTTGGATTCCTTTATTATACAGAAGTAATATTAGATCATGATATTAGAGCAGGAATTTTTACTGGAAACTACTGTTATTTTACTTTGTAAAAACTACAGAAAGAACTAACGATGAAAATATTAAAATTATCATTCAAAAAGTAATTATCAAACAAACTGTCCTACATGGACTTACATATAGACTTTAGATAAAATTAATTTTGTGTTTACAAGAATATAGGGAAAAATTACTATGAAAGATAACTGACAAATTTGTGAATCTGGCCACAGAAAATCAATCAGAATAAATAAAGAAATATTCGATGTATATAAAGAATTGGATATTGCTATGATTTTAAGGGAAAAGAATCCAGTAGTTTTGACATGTATTGAAAATGTATGAGAAACGAATCACGAAGAATTTTCAGTTTAAAAAACCACAAGATCTAGAACTAAGTAGGAAGGACGAATGAAAAAGCATTTGAAAAATCATGAAGTTATTAGTTATCAAGTCAGGGAGTTACCAACAGATATGAACAATCAAAAATTTTAAAGGAGGTCAGCATCATAATGATTATAAAGATTTTAAAAAATGTGCAAATAGACCCTTACAGTAAGTTTGATTTGTCACTTACAAAGGTAGAGTTATCGTTTTCATCTATAGGAAGCATATGAAAAGACATCGTATGTGAAGCAATTGCAAACGATTGAGTGATCTTTTATAAGTAACGAAATGCACCATTTTAAAATTTGCTTTTAGTATCCAATTATGGAAAGTGTAAATAAACTTTTTGAAGTGAACTAAATTCTTTTAAAGCTTCGTGCTTGATACAAAATAAACTTTATCACATATTTTAGGTTTGGCATAATCAGGTTGAATTCGCATTTTCCATTTTATGTCTCCGAAACCATTCACCTCGAGAGCTTTCTGTACTTGCGTTTCATCTAGAGATAGGTATGGAAATTTGTTGTCACCTACTTCGTAACCAACACTTCTTACCAAGCTGATCAATATTAGTTTTCCCCCTTTCTTCAATAAACGATTAATTCGACCAAGGCATTTGCAGTAGGTCTCGTAATCAGCAACAGCGTTTTCTATTGTGAAAGCTGAGATTATCACATCAAATGGTTTTGCTAAATATTCCTTGGGAATTATTTCTTCTTTTAATATGTCACAATGAATAACAGCTTTGACAGAAGATCGAATTCTCTTTTCTATTTCTTCACAAGCTTTGTCCACATCTCTGTATACAGGAAATAAAAAAAATATTCAAAATCATTTTAAAACATTTTAATTTATACGGAAAAGTTACTGTAAACACAATTTTCTATTACTTGTTGAACGATAGAGAACACAATTTTTTAAATTTATTTAAAAGAGTAGAAAATTATAAAATCATGGATTTTATTGCTAAGAACTACATCCTTATAAGAATACTAAATATAATTTACTATAAAGAAATGTGATTTGGTAGATCTACGCTGTATGACGTCATTTCAATGCTTTCGTTTCCTAAATAGCTTGGCGAAATTTTTGGCGTGCAGCATAGCTATATTCCTGAAAATGATTAATCATAATGCATTTGCATTCAATTCGAATATTTATTTGAAAACTATTACATATTTTAACAACATTTGCTTAAAAACAACTACCTCATTTACAATAATTAAATTAAACATTCGACATATAATTCATTCCATATTCAAATTAAATAAAAATTTCTCTTGAGAATTTATTTTAATTTATTTTGATAATAGTTACCTAAAGTTCCCCAGTTAATAAAAACAATATTGCTAAAATTATGTAAGTCACAATTCTACTTAATTTGATTTTATTATTATTTTATAATTATCAATCTCTATACTGTCTAAAATAAAATTAAAAAATTTTCACGGTTCATATTATTTTAGTATTTATAAGGGCCCACATATCTCGGATATTTTAAATATCTTATCAGCAATATTTTTATACAAAACTGAAATATCTTTTTAGGAAATAATTTATTGATTATTACGTCTAATTGTACATTTACAGATATACTTTCGAAATTTATTAATTTACATCGATTAATAAATTTTAGAAATATCAGTAAAATTGACATTTTATGTATTTGCTTATGTGATACTAAATATGAATTCTATTTGAACTAAAAATCTCTTTATATCGATTGAGGGTATTTTTGGCTTCTATTTTTATCTTTTTAAGAAATGATTTTAGAAAATTAACAGATTTTAAAAATTAATTGGGTATAGAACACGCTTAGAATTGGTATTCGGATTCAAAAAAGAAACTTTAAAAAGGTGACCTAACCTCGAAATTTATTCTTAAAATAATACCAAATCGTTAAAATGCATGGAAAACTTTTCTTTCAGTTGAGTTACAAATGATATAAATTGATATAATTTCTCTGGAGGCATTTAGTGAAATTTATAATATTTTGTTTGCATTTGAGTCAAATAATTCAGTATACTAAAATTAAAAATCTCTTATCAGTTAAATTTACGTAAATATAAAAACCTAGTGAAAATTATTTATATAAAACAATCAATTGATAAAAAGCATAATAATGAAAATAATTTTTCAGTTTTAAATATTAATTTTGTTGCATTTGAATTTTACAAATTTATTAATTCAATTCAAATTCAATAAAATTGTGTGTTGCATTAAATTATATACTCCAATTATCTTAAAGAAGGAGAAATCCTTACATTTAAACAACATACATAAAAGATAAATATGATATAGTTTACATAAATTAAAATATGATATCATATTGTAATTTATGTAAACTTGTGTGTGTAATAAAATAAAGTCCGAATTTCCCCATTCAACTACATCTCCAAAATGTGTCATAGTCCATGGTTAAATATTTATCTTATTTAATTAGATGACTATACTAAAACAGAAATATATATGAATCTTTGAGTAAATTAAAATATAAATGCAACTGAACTGAAATGTAGATATGTGTATGTCAATATAAATTCCTGAAGAAAATTAACATTATTTGGAATATAATTCCTATTACGCGGTTGTAAATTTTAAGTTATTGTTAAGATGGTAAATACAAAAAAAAAGAACTAAGTTCTTGAAATCAAAATGAAATTCCTATAAACGTAAAATATACACTATATTGTCTTAATTTCGAATCATTTACCTAGTATATTCGAAAATGCGATCTTCTTCCGAAAATTTATACTTTCTGTCAAGGGGAAAAAAATAAAAGTCATTTTAGTCCTAAACGTATATACATATATTCTGTAAATTATATATTGAATTAAAATCTATTATTATAATTTGATAGACATATCGAAATCAAATAATTTTAAGATAATTTATAGAAGTTATTATTAACTACAAATTATGTAATTTTAATGAGAGCTTTGGGACATTTTTGCGCAATATTCATGTGTCTATAAGGATAATCAGTCATTGGGTCTCGGCATCTTAAATTTACTGTTTTTGCAAAATCATTTTTTAAAACAGTTAAAACTATATTTTTGAAAAATACTACAAAATATAAAAAAAATATTTAAACCGAATAAAAGATCTTCTAGCATTTATAAAGTAAAATTATATTCAGCACTCAAACAATAAATATATTGATTCCACTGCCGGAAAATAAACTCAAACATATGATTTTATATTTAATTTCATGAAGAGAAACATAAAACAGATTATTTATAACTATAAGGTCTATAAAATGGAAGTAGAATTCATAATAATTTAATAAAAGAAGATACTGCCAAATGTTATGTTGAGCGCAGGCTTAACTCGACACTTTTTTATGTTAAGATATTAAGATTAAGTGTTTTCTTTCTAGAGTTTTGTTTGTTTTTTTGTTTTGTCGCTCAACGGTCATTTTTTGCAAACGAGGGCTAATTAGACCCGGACCTACGGTTTAAAGTGGATTCCGAACCACTACAAACATCCATGCCCAAGGTGGGATTCGAACCCACGCGCTGTTGAACCGAATTCAAGAGCGCTAACCATTCGGCTGCCAGCTCGGCTTTTCTTTCTAGAGATACTGTCATTCGCGTTCGTTCACATTACATCACATTTCCATAACAGATTATGATGTCCGTATGAAGTGAGATTTTCAGATAATAACGGGAAGAATTTGTATACAGTTTCAAACTAATACCATTGAACACTTCTTACCTTTTTTTTGGAGACCTGATTCTAGTTATTAAAAATAAAGACTTCTTTACTTTTGAATATAACCTGCAAAGATTTTTCTTTGACGATTAACTTATTATAATTGATTTCAGCACTATAATCTTCAAAATGAAAACAGATTCTAATCTCTTAGTGCTTATGGGTTACATTCAATGAATGTTCTCTCGGACTATTTTATTATCTCTCATATTTTCATTACAATACATTCAAAAACTCTACGATTCAATCCATAATTTTCTTCTCAAAAATATTAAACTGTACCATTGTCAATAAATGTATGAATTATTCATTTTACATGACGATAAAAAATATTGATATTTAATTTAAGCGGATGTAATTTTCGCTTATTATTACACAGATTCTTCAATGAATATGAGAGGTTCATCATAGTATAATTCTAACCGAATGAAAAATTAGAAAGTCAGAAAGAAGCAAGCAATAAATATATATGTATAAAGTTTAGAAGACTTTCTGTCTGAAGTGCAAGGCTGTGGCATTTCAAGAATTGTTTGGAAAACGACAAACTTCTATTCCATGTCCCGATTTATCTATTAATGATATGAAATGCTCAGAGGGAGCCTATACTTAGATTTACTCTAACTTCACAGAATATTTTAAACTAAAAAGACCTTTGAAAGTCTAATATCGGGTCTAAGTCTAATATATGTATGTCGCAATTAATTGATCTGTTTGAACAGATTTAAATAATTTTTTTTATAAATGACACATGTCATTTATAAAAACAACTTCTTTAAATCTATTCAAACAGATTAAATGTAAAAATTTTTTGTTTTTAATTTATTATGTTATTTGAAAAGGATTCTCTGTACTGCTCTCATGCGGAGCCCCGGTATCCTGGTTGGTTAGAGCATCTTTCTCATTATCGGAAGGTATTGAGTTTGAACTGGCTTGATCGAATATCCGTCGAGTTTGCTAAAGGCGGCTGAGGCAAGCTAAATAATTCGTGGTAGCAATGTCTTCCAAGTGAAATGCTATGAATTCTGAGTAAAGTTCTGAGGGGGGCAGGCCAAGTATTATGCGTCTTCCGATAGGTCCTTTCTGCAAAATCCCGAAGACTCCACCCACCTGCTTCTATCTAACTGGTAGAACCAAACTCAGGGCTAAATACTGGAAAGCATGCTGATGCTATGACAACAATCGCTCTCGTGTGTGATTTTATGACAATTTTTCCATTTATGCTTAATAATGGTGGCTAAAATTTTTAGACAAATTATAATGAAAAATTTCAAATGTTGAAATGTACATAGTATAAAGGAAAATAATATCATATAAGAGTATGTCTAATCATTTATATTTAAATAGTTTTTTAGTTTTTTTTAAACAAATTCTAAATTTGTGATCATAAGTTTATAAATTAAGAACTGTAGAAAAATGAGGATCTCTTGAACTAGGAGAAAATTCAAATAACTTTCTTTTAAATTCAATTTACACAGATTCAAATTTAGAAGGTTATTTAAAAAACAATATCAAACTGCGATTTCTTATTTATTTATCTTTTTATTAATATTAAGCAATGACTTTAAAAAATGATTTTCTCAAAAAATTTAAAAATTAACAATGTAATTTCTAAATGTACCCAAGTTTGTGATAGCTACTAATTAATTACCTAGTTCCAAATTTTTAATTAACAAATGAACTCTATAAAATTATTATAATCAACCACTTTAATTATAATAACTTGTTATTTTTTTGTTCATAATCTCATCACTTTGAAATGATTTTTGACCTCACCTGTGAGTGCTATTCTAATATTTACCGTGCGAACAACAACTAAGAATGCTGTCTACTGAAATTAATTGCTTTTGACAAAATAACGCAACTTCTAAAAAGAATACATTATGTTATATTAAAAATAATGTATGAATCCTAAATTATGTTTTTTAGTTAATGTTCAGAAAGTCTCTTTTAATGAATTACTAATATGGTTTTACCTCCATTTTTCAGCCATAGCAACAATTTTAAGGAACTGCGACCAATTCATGCAATCTGGATCTTTTCTCAACCACTTTGAGAGTTCGCTGCGGTTTTCTTCCACGAAGTCGCTTAGAATGATTTCAGAAAAATAAGAAGAAGCAGATGCTACATTATGAATTAGGGGACCGCTTGCCAGATCCAAGAGTCTGCCGTTATCATATTTCTCTGAAAATATTTTGCCTTAATAAATACGTGAATATAAAAATTGTTTATTTATATATACAAAGAAATATTATTGCAACGCAATATTCATTAAATTCTGATTATATTACGTAAATTTTTGTGTTGCATTTAAAAAAGAACGAGTTATGGCACTTTTCTCATAATTTTTTCTTTATTTTAATATTAAACTAAATGCAATAATCATATTTTTAGTTTCTAAAAACCCGTATGAAATGTTAAAAAATAGCCGAGAATTTAAGCTTTTCACTTGTTGATATCAAACAATTCTTAATTGTGCTATGGAATTCTTCCAATTGAAAAATGTTTTAAAAATGATTTTCGAGTTCCTAAGATATTCAGGGAGCTATGTATGTATGTATGTATATATATATATATATCAAATTAAAGTTTAGAAATATTTTTGAATTTATCCTTTCATTACGTTTTGAAAATTTCTAAGGAGAAGTTGAATTAAAAATATTTATTACTTACATTGAAACATTTTGATATAATAAATCTAACGATTGAGCATATATCAAAATATTTTTAACATGTATCTAATACTTATGATTATTCGTTAATCGCAATCAATTTTACGTTTCACAGCTTCTCCTTTCCCCATGAATGATTTTGGATTTTATCCCTAGCTTGTAAGAATTAAGAAATGAGAACCTAAAATAATAAAATTACTGTTACATGCAACCGAATTCGAAAATCAATTAGATTTTTTGTTTTTCCATTTCTTTCTCAAAATATTATCAAGATGATTGCTTAGATTTGAAGTAGGTCTAACATCATTTTAACCTCAAAAATATATAGTATCGTACATAAATTAACTGATTCCTCTAAAACTTCAGATATCTAAAGAATGATATCGGGGTTGCTTAGTTTTTGAAAATTAGATTACGATGATTGGAATATTTAGAAAACGAATTGTGAGGCTCAACATTTGAATGCCTTGAGAATAATAAGACACTCAAGTTAATAATTTTTAATGTCGTCGAGTTACATTTATGTAAAATGTTAAATTTTTAATTTACCTTATTACATGAAATGGTAAATCTTTAATCAAACATTTCCGTTCGATCAAAAGTCTTATATTAAAATTTCAAATATACGCTGAATCATATAAGTAAAAAGATAAATAGCAACAAATAAATCGCAGAATATATAAAAATATAGGCCTTAATTGTTTTTCTTTTAATGATCAATACGAAACTTTATGATCAATGAATTATAGATAAAAAAATCCTAACTATTTCAATATAATTAAACCGCTTTGATAAAAACATTTTGAGTTCAATCTACAGAATTTTAAAATCAAAAGTTTTCTAGAAGGAATATTACCGGAAGTTTTTTTGGTTCAGTAAATGTTTATATGAAACATTTCTTATTTCTAAGCAACTAAATAATATAAATTGGAAAAATGCAAATGATTAAACATAAAATATAATTACCATAATACCAATAACTACCATAATTATCATAGAAAGTAGTATAGTTGCACTAATTTCTTATATAGTATGTTCTTCATTAATCTATAAATTATATATATATAATTCATGCTCTCTTTCTTGTTCGATAAATTAGAAAAAAAAAGACGTGACTCTTTCACCTACATTTATTAACATGATTTTAGCTGTATTACGAGAGAATTTCGCTATATTATCAAGTAACAAGATCCTGAGCTACAAATTATATCATGATAATTTCATTTTATAAAAGGATATCTTAAAATATTTCGACCCCAAGCCATTATCTTAAATTAAAACTAATCGTTAAGTGAGATTTTATCTAGCCTAGGTTAAATAACTCGTAATTATAAATATTAATCAGTATGAACTGAGTAAAATATTTCTTTGTCTTTTAAATGATTATGTCTTTTAAAATAGATTACGTCATTGCTATAAGTATTGCCTCGAAAGGCTCTTGATGTGTCTTACATTATCTGTTATTTCAAATGCTGTTGGCGCCATCCATTGTCCATGAATCTTATCGGCAATTTAAAGATGCGCTGTGCCACACAACATCACATTGAAATGTAGTAAAACAGAATTGCTTATAGCAATAAATCCAGATATAAACGTGAACTCTAAAGACAATCGCGTTGATGTTTTTAGGACTCCTGCTCAACATTTGTATCCAACATTACATGATGATCAATAAGTTGCATCATATGTTAAATATAGAAACCACATTTAATCATGATCCTATTTCATTTGATTCTCGATCATTTCTAATAATGGTTTTAGATATATTAAGCAATTTAGATTCACAGTTCCTAGCCATCCAGTCATCACACATGCTTAAATTCAGTGCACTTGTTTTAAAATTATAGCAAACACAGTACTCAACCACATTCAACAATATTTTCAAAGAAATGTCTCAGACAAGTTGAAAGACTTCAGTGAACATCATGATCAAAAAAATCTATCCCTAATCAAGTGTTTAAAGTCCTTCTTGTTACTTAAAAATACATATGTTTTAATAAAATGACATTTTCGTTTTTTAAGCATAAAAATCCATCAAATATGTAAATGTTTCCATAACTATTATTTTTTTATCATCAGATTGATAGAATTCTACACTCATCATCGGTCATGAGTATTTTAGAAAATTACAACATTTTCTTATGAGACATTAACTAAATACATCAATTTCGCTATCCCTAGCAATGATTTTTACCGATAAATATTTTTTGCTCATTTCAAACAGTTTTCAAGAAAAGAATTAAAATTTTCCTTCATATTCACATATTGATATTAATATTTTCTTGTCAAATGACCATTCAATTAACATAAAATTATCATCTTTATTACTAGTTGATATATTTGCTTTATAAAATATTTCTACCCAAACAAAAGACAAATTTTCATATTTAATATTATCTGACCATATAGTTCCATATTTATACTAAGCTTTTAATTAATTAACATTAAGAATTTTGCTTTGTACATTTAATAATTTCACTGCTAAATAATTACTAAGATGTTTTACAAATTTATTTTCAAAATTAAAATTTCTCAATTCAGCATGTTTTACTTGGAAATCACTTTTACTCACCATCTAATCTTGTTTACCCTCTATTACAATTTCTTTCTCTTTTCAACTTTAAGCCACGTTTTTAATATGAGTGGATATCAGGATTTTCTACTTCTTTCATTAAGCTCTTAACAGTTATTCGTTGAGTTTCGTATTCTGAAAATTTTTTATTGGAATTCTTTTTATTTATTATAAGGCTCAAGGATTTCTCTAAGTATTAAGAATTAGCATATTTATCTTAAATTTTAGTTAAAGTAATCAATGTTTTTTATTACATTTTATATTAGTTAAAAGAGGATTTTTATATACGTGATATATGTTCAGAATATCCAGAGAATTCCTATCTTACCTCTTTTGCAGATAGGAATGATCATAAAAGAGGAATCAAGTTGCAGGAAAATATATATTACTACAAGACAAGGTAACTTTCAAAACCCTTAGAGATGAAATTGGAGAAGCATGTACTCTCTTGAAACATAATTTATGTGGGGAAAACATTATCATAAATTCATGTCGCAGCCGTGATATAATTCTAAACCACCCCCTTGCTTATAGGTATACAATAAAAATAACGCGTACAACACTCATTGGCTTTTATAAAAGTTTCGATTCTGTTATGGCATGCAAGGGGTGAGAAAAAAATACTTAAGTCTTTTTTGAGCATAAATTTGCACAGCTCTCGACAATCATAGCATGTAGATGGAACATCGAAGATAAATGTTATATCTAGTGAGTTGCTTTCGTGATATTAAAATTCATACACAGACATATGACCGTTCTGCGTACTGCCGTTCTCAAGTTGCTGCTTAGTTTTATATATAATCGTTACTATCAATTAACTTATAATAGATCTTCATCTGTCACTGTTTCAATTGACTTATAATAGAATTTCATCTGCACGTCGTTTAGTTTTCGAAATTGAATGATTATTTTTCAAAATTGTAAGCGACACTGTTAATTGTCTAGTTTTTATAGTGCATAATTACTTCCTTATATATATATATATATATATATATATATATATATATATATATATATATATATATATATATATATATATATATATATATATATATATATATATATATATATATATATATATATATATATATATATATATATATATATATATATATATATATATATATATATATATATATATATATATATATATATATATATATATATATATATATATATATATATATATATATATATATATATATATCATTGTTGTTCCTGTGAAAGAATTAAATTTAGTATGTATGAACAAGCACAAACATGTAAAATATGAATTAGTTAATTAGTTTTAAAACTGTAGAATTCTAATAGAAAATATCAAGCAATACTCTTTAATTGATGTCATTGAAATTGATCAATTCTATTTAGACATTATTTGTAAAAACACTTTTACATTTTTAAGCTGTTTTCACGCAAATTAT
Organism: Latrodectus hesperus; assembly: GCA_037975125.1. NCBI lineage: Eukaryota > Metazoa > Arthropoda > Arachnida > Araneae > Theridiidae > Latrodectus > Latrodectus hesperus. The sequence goes on along the minus strand of JAJQOW010000961.1, from coordinate 49,372 downwards.
AAACTTGACTGAGCTTCTTATAATATATAAGTCTTTATATGTGCAGTACAGTCAAAACGTTCATTTTAGTAACCTAAATCGGTACTTGAGAATCCATGTGACAAAATTGCATACTAAATTTCTTATAATATTTAACAAAAAACCATAATTTATTTTGTGATTTATTTTTAGGTTACTATTCTCAAAAAATTACCATCTTTTTCTGTTTAAGTTTGCAAGATAAGCATACAACGGAAATTTTTTTTTTATCTACAATATAAAATATTCTAATTAAAATGTATAAGCAAAGCAATTGAATTATACAATTATCATTATGATTATATATTTTCTATTCATTAATTATATAATTTACTCTTCATATCTCTTATAAGTCAATGGATATAGAATAACTCTTACGGAGAGATATTAAACTTATGTGGGTCTTGTGGTTTCCATGACATGAAAAAATAATGCAAAAAGAAATAAATACTGTAATAATTATTATAAGAGAATTATTTGAAAGTCATTCTAATTTCAAATTTACTAAAAAAAATTCTGCAGAAATTTGTTTTGTAATAATTTACACTTAAGAGATATAAATTTTACTCATTCCAATTCTTAATGAGAATTTAATTTCTTTTTATATTATTAGTTTGTTCGTGACATAAATCCGCTTTAACAGCAAATCAGTATTTATTTAAAAGCTATAGGTTATTAAATCTTCCAAATATTAAATCCAGTCTTTGTAATTAAATTTTGTATTCTCATCAATTGATATAAGCATTAGTTCATTTTTTCATGAAATTTCAGGAAATACCATTTTAATTGAAAAAATAACAATAATCTAATGACTACTAGTTCTGTTTAAAAAGCAATTTAAAAATTCTGTTAAATGCATTCCACAGATAAACGTACAACTCTCGAATATCTAAAACGATTATGAATATGAGGAATTGAACATAATAAAAAACAATATAACAAAGCATAAAACTTATATAACTACTTAGTTTTTCATTTATCTAAAAGAAAAAAGGGAAAAAAATTATAAAATCGAAGTAGTAAATCTTAACATTCAAATCATAAATGATAATAATAAGGCTTTTTTTTTTTCATTTGAGAATTTTATCATAATAGCAAGAAGATTGGTTTCGGAATATTTAAAGCTTTCTTTAGTAATATCTCTTTCAAAGAAAACTGAATATCCTTTCAATTTATCTTACCAGTAGTAAAAAATTCGTGAAGCCAAACAAAGAAGTAAAAATGATTTTCCAGCCAAGCCTTATTCTGAATCAAATTTCTCCTGAATCGCTGATATTCATGAGGATTGAAATTCTTCTTAAAATTGAGTTTTATTTCGGTCTGCTTTGATTGCATGGTTCAGTTACACGAAATGGACGATAGTCTTTTCAAATGTAAAGGGAAAAGCTCTGAAACATTGCCATTCTATGGCTCTTATTTATAGAAGTTTTTGGAAATAAATCAACAAAAGAATTTTATAATTATAACCAATCGTGCTTCAAATCTTTGCACAGAAGCAGGATAATATTTTCTGTATATGTGCGCAGCTGTGTTTCGCATAGTACTTTTAAACCAAGTGACACCATAGTCAAGAAATATTTCGTAATGTTGCTTAAGCTTTAAAATTATAGGAAATAAGTAAAAATTGAGATGCTATTATAAATTTTCCTATTGCCAATTCGATAACATATAATTAATAATTGCAGTACAATTTTTCATATGTAAATGCTTTTATTTGTTGAAAAAAGAAATTGAACAATAAAAATTACAGAACTGATTTCATCAAATCAGATGTTACACATACAATGATTAAAAATACGATTTTAAAATCAGATTCTTCTTCATCCAATTTTTTAATTGATTAAGAAAAATCTGATTTAAAAATTGAAATAGTAATGAGTTTCCTCCAGATCTAAAAATGATTTTCTGGGTAATAGATCTAATAAGCGTTAAAAATTCGTTGGACACAGTCGACTCATCCTTCTTATACAAAGAGAAATTGCTGATGGACATGCAAAACAATCCTTGAGAGAAACTGATTTTAGAAGAAAGGTTTATTCCAAAATAATGTAACATTTGTTAACTGCATACTGTAAGTAAATAATTAAAATCCAACAGAGAGATAGGATATAATAATTATATCAAAAAGAAGGATAAAGAATTATAAATTTACAGAAGGTGTGTTCTTCTCAAACTCAGTTTAAATAAACATAAAAGTGAAAGCTAACATTTTAGTAATATTTGAATTCTTTGAAGGAATATAAATCAATTTGCGGAAATATTCCTCTCCCTCATTACGACTTTATTACATATATATATATATATATATATATATATATATATATATATATATATATATATATATATATATATATATATATATATATATATATATATATATATATATATATATATATATATATATATATATATATATATATACACTACTGGCCATTAAAATTGCTACACCAGGAAGGCGGCACACCACACACGTGAAATTTGCATGAAAGGTAGAACTTGCTGTGATACTCAAATGATTAGATTTTCAGCGCATTCAAGACAGACATCTTATCCGCATGGTCACAAGGGATCGTTCAGCCATGTAACGAACGTAGTCGAGAAATGGAGTCATTTGCAAGGCAACAAGTTTCTGCTCGAACAGTTAGACGACGTTTGCAGCAGCATGGATTGTCTGCCCGGCGACCATGGCTTCGGGTACCATTGAAGCTGCGTCACAGACTTTAGCGCCTTCAATGGTGTGATCAGCAATGAACCTGGACGCGGGAATGGCATCACGTCATTTTTACAGATGAATCTCAGTTCTATATACAGGACCATGATGGCCGCATCCGTGTTTGGAGGCATCGTGGTGAACGCGCATTGCCAGCTTGCATTGGACATCGCCATACAGGCCCATCTGCTGGAGTGATGGTATGAGGTGCTATTGGATACACATCTCGATCACCTCTTGTTCGCATTACCGGCACTTTGAACAGCAGCTGTTACATTTCCGATGTGTTAAGGCCCGTGGCTCTGCCCTATCTTCGAGGCCTCCCTAATTCTTTGTTTCAACAGGATAATGCACGACCGAATGTTGCCCGTACTGTTCTGAACTTCCTTGATACAGAACAGGTTCCACTGTTACCCTGGCCAGCACGTTCTCCTGATTTGTCACCAATTGAGAACGTATGGTCAATGGTTGCCGAGCGATTGGCACGCCATCATTCACCATCCAATACTGTCGATGAACTGTGGCATAGTGTTGAAGCTGCATGGACTGAGATCCCCGTACATGCCATACAATCTCTGTTTGTCTCCATTCCTAGGCGGATAAATGCTGTTATTGCAGCCAGAGGTGGCTGCTCTGTGTACTGATTTCTCAAGATCTATACATCCTAATTTCCTGTAAATCTAATCACTTTTTCTTTCCACTATAATGTATGTGTTCAATAAATATCGTTCTGTTATTTGCATTCCTTCTTGATGTAGCAATTTTAATGGCCAGTATATATATATATATATATATATATATATATATATATATATATATATATATATATATATATACTGTATATATATCTGATATATGTATATGTATATATAGGTGTGTATATATATATATATATATATTTACATGTTTTATAATTGTGTTAAATGGAACTATAAAACAGTAAAACAATACTAAAAAAAATATTTCATAAAAAAACTTTTTTGTAGTACTTATTATGAGAATGCAGGGATAAAAATATTGAAAGGCTATGTGCAAAATGCACTTATCTCAGTGATTGTATGAAACTGATTTCCGAATAAATTGCTTATTTTAGATTTAAATTCCCAGAATATAATATAGTATTGTATGTCATTAATATACAGGGTGATTATAAAAAAACTTTGCCAACATCTGCACTTCTAGCGTCCATTCTATTTAACCGATCAAGATGATATTTCAAATATAGTTCTTTTGAGATATGCGCTCGAGATTCTGTGAATGGCAACACAGTGGCCCTCGCGGTTACAGTTATAGTGACAGAAACTCGAAATTTTCGAATGGCAACGTCTACTTTTTACCATCGCAAAATGTTCAGCACATGCGAAAACCCTAAATAGCGTTGAAACGGTACCGATATGTCTAAAAACGGACGTGTTCTGCAAACACAAAAAAGAGTTCTGAAAACCGGCCAATAAAACACGATCTGGGCGCACGCAATAAATTTGCATGTGACAGAGTCAAGAAACCAATCACAGAACGCCGGTCGCCAGATATTCAGCGTAGGAAACCTATAAAATACCAAGCGGGTATGCGAAGTCGTCATTCGGGAACTCGCACATGCCGACGATATGAGTCTTCCTAGGAAAGTTCACGGTGAATTGATCAAACTCTATTACCAAAATGGGATGAACGCTGCGGAAGCCTTGCGTGTGTATCGCCGCAATCATCGACAACGACGCGGCCCATGTACTCTGCAAGCTCTGCGTGATTTAGTGCGGAAATTCGAAGATACAGGCTGCACCTGTGACAAACAGCGCTCCGGACGGCCAACTGTTTCTGAGGACGTTGTCATGGAAGTGCACCATACAGTGACTGCAGGACACACAGAAACCGCAAGAGGCATAGAGCGCGTGTTGGATATTCCGAACTCAACGGTCCGCAAGCTCTTGCGCTCGGTACTTCACATGTTTCCCTATCGGTTCCAGCGCGTCCAGATGTTGGAGCCGGGTGACCCACAACAACGTCTGGACTTCGCAAATGCATTTTTGTTACGATATGATGCGGATAACGACTGGCCACTTCGCATACTATGGACGGACGAGGCGCATTTCACCTTAAATGGCAGCATTAACACAAAGAATTGTGTGCACTGGGGAGAGACGAATCCTCATGCTGTGGCGCCAGTACCATTATTTGACGCCAAAGTGACTGCGTGGTGCGGCATTACAGCTACATTTGTTCTGGGCCCGTTCTTCTTTGAGGAAACGACCCCGACTGGCCCTGCAACATGTTCTGTAACGGGCCCTCGGTATGCAGCCATGCTGAAAAATTATGTCTTACCGGAGTTGCGTCGGCTGAATGCACTCAATGACATTGTTTGGATGCAAGATGGCGCACCTCCACATATAGCGAGGTCAGTTAAAGGCTCCTGGATCAGCATTTTGGTGATCGCATCATCTCACGCTATTATCCTTTTCCGTGGCCTGCGCGATCCCCAGATCTGACGCCTATGGATTTCTGGTTTTGGGGCTATCTCAAATCCAGAGTTTATCTGTGCAATCCTCAAACATTGTCGGACTTAAAGGATTCTATACGGCGTGAGATTGGAAACATCCCTCGTGCCATGTTGCGTGCAGCGACATTGTCCACCGTCTCCCGCATGCAATGCGTAATTGCCTGTAATGGCACTCATGTGGAAAATGTTTGAAATTAATAAAGATTTTTTTTCTCTATGTGTTCTCATCATTGAGCAGTGTCTTGTCTCTGTCGTATGCATTATTCCTCCGTGTGCCTTGAAGAACTGTTTGTATGTGTATAACACGTCGGTTTTCGGACATATCGGTACCGTTTCAACGCTATTTAGGGTTTTCGCATGTGCTGAACATTTTGCGATGGTAAAAAGTAGGCGTTGCCATTCGAAAATTTCGAGTTTCTGTCACTATAACTGTAACCGCGAGGGCCACTGTGTTGCCATTCACAGAATCTCGAGCGCATATCTCAAAAGAACTATATTTGAAGTATCATCTTGATCGGTTAAATAGAATGGACGCTAGAAGTGCAGATGTTGGCAAAGTTTTTTTATAATCACCCTGTATATATAACTTGAAATTGTGTTTCGTAGTAAAACAAGGAATCTAAAATACACTTATTATCAACCATAGCAAAAATGAGCATCTATCTTTTATCAACTCATTCTAATTGCCTACTCAAGATGTACAATATGATCAAAGTTTACATTTCTATTTTCAGAATTCAATCATTTAAGGTTTGTAATAAAGAAAAATATACTTTCTCAAACGTAACACTTTTGTCTCAGTTCTGACCAGTTTTTACTATATAATTAAATTAATAAAGATGCATACGTAATTTAAATTATTTATTTCATAAATTACGTATACTTTGCATATTTAATTTATGAAATAAATTGCATGCACAAATCATATGAGATCAATATTATCATTTGGGAAGTCACCAGATGTTAAGTAAATTTTATTTTATTAGAGATATAATGACTGAATGACACGTTCATTTTAATAAGGCCTTATAAAAAAATTTTAACTGGATTGATAGGAATAAATTTTAAAGGAATGTTAGATAAAAATACTTTTCAAAATAGTATGTTATGCATGCCAGCAGCTATTATATATTTACTCCATGATTTTTTTTAGTTTAATAAATCACATTTATTTATTGTTATTATCTATAACTATGAATTTAAATCTTTAAATATTAAGTGTTTAAACTTGAAATCTACAAGTGAATCGTGAATATCGAATTATCATTAATTAATTTACAGACAAAGACTTATGAAGCAACATGCATACATATATAGCGGTGCTGGTGAGTCCCAGATTTACCTTAAAGTTTACAACTTTGGAATATTCACCCATCACCAAATGTCCCGTAATTTTGAACCACGGTCAGGTGACGAAGTCACACATGAGCTTGCACCTTCCACTCCACATCACACCAACAGAAGGATTTGGAGTCACAGGTTAACGTGAACACATCCCTAACCTAGAGAATTCCAGCAACCCAGTATGGGCGAATATGGTCATCCTCCCAATCACTGCCCACGGCAAATAGTGCTTCACTTAGCTGATCTGAACGGGAAGCAGCGTGAAGTTACAGAGCCATTAGAGCTGTTATAAGTACTGAATCACAGAAAATTGCTCAAAAATGAATTGATTTATTTTATAGCATGTGATGTTCCTACAATAAAGAAATTAAATAATTTATAAGCAATTACATACCAGCTTAGTATTTAAAGGATGTATTACAATACCAGGTTCTAGGACAGAGAGGACCTAGCCTTGTAACGACAGATGCTGTTTACAAGCCTCTTAAGCTTATTTATATAGCATTATTATGCTTGTGGAGACGCCAGTTTCCTTTTGTCTAAATTATTAATTAGTTAAGCTTTTAAGCTTTTTTATGAATAAGTGTTATGTTAGTGGAGACATCAATCTTTAAATTAATGATTAATCAATTGTTTGGGCCTCTTAAGCTAGCTTTATATGTAATTATTTTTAATGTTTGAAACGCCAGTCTCTTATGGATATATCTACGGGCTTCACAAGCCATATTTGATTCCTAATGTGTTTTGTTTCGTGATGAGTAAAAAAATTAATTAAAATTAGCATCTGTAATTTTGTATCTCATTCCCACCAAGACCTACGCATACGCTAAATTCTTTTACTAACGAATTACCTTAGAAAAGGAAGGAGAACTTTACTAACTCAATAACTATACTTTAATCAGTTTTATACTCAATCACCAAAGTAATTTGATATTAATCTGAACTCCGGACTAATTTGCCTAATCAGATTTGATGAAAATCATGTTGTTATTCACTTAGCAATTTTTATTCATTTTTTAAATCATATAACTGTTGAAAAAGAAATTTGTCCAAGTGCGTTTCGAAAAGAAGAAAAATGGAAGAATCGCTGATTGCTAAATCTGGATTAAAAGAAGCTTGATTCTAGACTTTTATCTAGAATTTACAATTATTCTTGAGTTTAGAAAGTAGCATGACGCATTTATTTCGTAATCTAACAGGATGATGCCGTCACACAAGTATTCTCTGGTATTTGTGCAATTTAATTACACTGGTCAACATAAATATTTCACACGAAAACTAAATGGTGAGTCTAATGTAATTTTACTTGCTGAATCCAAATTAGTAATCAGATTCCTTTCATCAGGCATATTTTCCATGTGAATGTCACTTGTATTTTTCTTCAAATTAAGGATAAATTGAAATATTAGTGAGTCTAGCATCACGTATGTAGTGGTTGCTATTTTTAATTCTGCTGAGATTTTGCTCTGTTTTTATTAGTTTGAAGTTTTATAGGTTCTTCATTATACCAAAAAAATGTTTAAATCAATTAAACAACATGTGTTAAATCAGTAGAGAATTGACATTCAAGTCTTAAGGACGAAATTTTTCCCCACTTGTGAAAAACCGTTGTTAACTATACTTCAGTTGTAAAGTTGGTGATTTTGATAACTGGGCCCCAAATATTTGTTGTGTATTATGTATTAGGCTTCTGATTGGAATGAAATATGGTACTCATCTAATACTATTTTCAATTCAGATAAATTGGAAAAGACAGAAGGATCATTCAACTGACTCTTACTTCTGCATAACAAACATTAGAATAATAAAGTCCAAAACAAAATATACAGTAATGTATCACAGTTTGGCATCTGCAATGATGTCTCATGATAAAAAGTACCCTATACCGAATTTTATGCCTATAAGTGATAATTCCGACTCTGTCCAAGATCACACTAAAAATGAAGAAAAGGAAGGAAGTCTCCTTAACATTAAAGTAAGGAATTCATCAAATCCTCACTTTTTACCTCAACAATATCCTAATGATCTTATAAGAGATTTAAATTGACTAAACATTCGCTTGAGCGTTTACGTTCTAGGCTCGAATGCTGGAATCTACTTGCAAAAGACATACGTATGTGCGTTTATCGTAATTGACATAATGATTTTAAAGATAATTTCTCTGAAAATGCAATGCAGTGTTTTTATAATATTCTTTGTTTAGTAATGAAGACCCTTGGATATTAATACAACCCACATGAAGGGCGATTGTTCATAAATGCATTGAAAATTAATTTGAAATCTTTATTATTGCATAATAGAAATGAATTACTATCAATACCTGGCCCACATGCCAGTGATATAAAAGAAACATAAAATATGATGTTATTAAGATACATATAGTACACTAAATATAACTGGAATATGTGCGGTGACGTAAAAGTAATAGCTTTATTGTTAGGTTTGTAGCTTGCCGACAAAATATTTTACTGTTTTTTGTTAAGGAGACTGCAGAGATAGAAATTTAATTATATAAAGAAACAGAGACATAAACGAGAATCTCTTATTTCACTACATAAAGATATATCAAATATTGCTTTAGTGGTTTTTTAAAAGGTGTTTTTACCACACCTACACAAAAATTGATGACTAATGAAATTTTTCGCATAAGTTATGGCAAAGTTCTGATGTATTTATGTAACCAAAATGTAAATTTCCTAAAATAGGTTATGTGAAATTGGAGGAAGAAATATTTATATCACCGCAAATAAGACCAATAATATCACATAGCAAACATTTTGGAGAAATGTTGAATCTATCGGAAATTCGTTATGGATTTCATGGCAATAATGAAGGAGAAAACGGTAAGGAAATAGTGAATGATCTTCTGGATTCATACAAATGAATGGACTGTAACATGTCCTTAAAAAATCACTTTTTGGACTTCTATTTAGACTTTTTCACAGAAAATCTTCTGGTTGTCTTTGATGAGCATGGTGAGCGTTTTCACCAAAAGATTGCTACCATGGAAAGGAGGTGCCAAAGCAAGAGGAGTTCCAGTATGCTGTCTGACATCTGCTGAACAATGAAGAATGATATCTCCAGTGCAGAAAATAAAAATATACAACTCTTTTGGTAAACCAGAATTACCTGAATATTAATCATTAAGTATTTCCTAGGTATCAATTCTTTTAGATTTTAAAAATGTGTTACAAATCCCTGCTTGATGGAGAAAATCTGAGGAAATATTTATGAGAAAAGTTAATGAGATTCCGTTTATTTAGTCCTTGTGAAGGAAAAAATGTTTCTTCATATACCAGTGTTATTAGCTTCAGATACTAGAACATTTTTCACCTGTAGGAAAAATTATGGTTCTTACCTACAAGCAAGACTCCGAACATTAACCATCTTGCCATTTAAATTGCAAGCATCTATATTTACATGCAATGCAGTTTGCAAATCAACTAGTCTCTTCTAACTTTATGCTGAGGAATAAGTAATCCTTTTAAATTAACTATTTTCAATTCTTCTGCTTGAAAACGTATTGAAACAGAAATTTTAATGGAAATAACAAGCTGTTATGGGTTTCTAATTTAGGTTCATTAAGATTAATCATAATGCTTTAATTGGTTTTATTCATAAGAGAAACTTATCTTTTAAACTTAATCATTCTCGAATGTTTCCAGTTAAATCTCGAGATACTTTTACACTATTCAGTAAATAGAATAACATTATAAAACCTATTGTGAGGCAGGGTATTACCCAAGTGTAGATTGCCTTCTAGAAGTATCTTTAAAAGTAGTAGGTCCAATTGCAAGAAAAAAAAAACAGAAAATTTCAAAAAATTATTTTGATAAACGAGCATGCACAAAAAAAGAACCAAAAGAATCTTGAAATCTTGAACTTTTCATTTATTTCCATCGCTTTGCGTTAAATAAAATTTAATTCAAGCCAAAAGTGATGAACGATACAGTTTTTTTTAGTATTCGCAGCTTATAGTTCAATAAGAATTTTTTAAGGTGTTTCTTCCAAGTTAATTTAAAGTACTTAAGATATGTGGCCAATTTATAAATTTTGGGTAGTTTAAATAAGAATATTTCCGTAATATTAATTGAAAATGACATCAAAGTAATAGTTACGATAATTTCCTTCTATAACAGATAAATGATCACAATATTTGGCCTGTATTTGCACTTAAGAGTATCAGAAAATTAACTGCATTAGGGAACTATGATGCAAGATAAGATATTTTCCATAAACTTAAATAGAAAATGAGAAAATGGAAATTGTAGAGAAATATACGAAACAGAACTGCAGTTCGTTTCTTAAATTTTCTGCTAATTACATTGGTTTTGACCTTAAGGCAATATATGGGACCTCATCTAGCATTATATTAAATACATTACAGCAAAGAAATTGAAATAAAATATGACTTCCAATGTACATGAACTATTCAACTAATTTAAGTATCCTTAAGAAAAATAATTAGCGAATTTAAGAATAAAAAATTATTTGTTAAATACTATAGATATAAAGCTGCTTCATATAATTCACAATATTATAATTTTCTTAGAAGTATTCATTTTAGCCATGTAAAAACAATTCTCTAAGGGGATAAACATCATCTAAATTTTACACTTTCACTGATATTATAATTAAATAATTAATTTCAAGCTTCTATTCAGCAATTCTGAAACTTCAATGTCCTCACACATCCACACAGTTACCGGAGTATTTACCAAGATCTCACAAATTTTCGGGCTAAAAAGAATGCATTTTTTAGCAACTGTGTCTTAAAAATAATATTAGAAATAAAATGATAAGCAAACTTAAAGCCTTTGTCATGTTATTACACTTTTGATTAACTACTTTTTTAAACCGAAAACACTAAACACAACTAACGTTTCAGTATTTTGCACAGAGATCAGAAGATGAAGTCGGCAAGTGCTGTAGGACACTGAAAAAATATTTTTTGGTTTTTTCCTTGCAGCCTTGGAGAAAATTGGAGATTTTTTGCCATTAAAAGTTTTTGGAGAAGCAAAATAATGCTAAAAAGACTAGACAATGCTATGCACATAATTAAAGAAAATCTTTATATCAGCATCATCCAATCAGTGCCAAGATGGATAGAAATCAAAGGGCATCTTAAAATATACTTTAAGGGGCTTCTAGGTTACTAAGCCACCTTTAGATACTTAAGTATACCTAAAGCCACCCTTGGAACTCACACTTTCACGATACGCAGGACCAGTAGCGAGAAATTAGGTTATACGAGTAACAGATATATGTTTGATTTTTTAAGAAACGTTTTTAATTGATTGAAATGACTATTTTATTGTTATCATTAAAATCCAAATTTTTTGAAAAAACTAACTTCATTGCATAATATTGCTTTCATTCAATTTTCGGAAGATTTTTTTAAAATTAAATACTATGTATATGATAAAAGTTTTAATAAAAATTATCTAAAATTTTTTATTTGCTGTAGATTAATAACTTTGATTAGTTGGCTTTGGTAGTAACCATCTTGAATTAGGCAGCTTGAAGTTATTCTAAATCCTCCTTAATTTGTAAATCACAGTTGAAATAGACTACATGTGTAAAATATTGACCTTAAAAACAAACATCCAATATTATTTATAAATGTTGATTTCAGCAAATATTTTATTCTTCATTTAGAAAGTTTCTTATAAAAAAAATTGAACCATAGGCATAACATTTCGCAAAATTTCATTTTATATTATATTACATTGCATATTTCTTTCTTTTAAAATTTTTTCGTTGTATTTACTCAAATAGAATATAGCAAATCTCTTAATATAATCGGTGAAATGAATGCAAGGATGAGATTCAAACTTGTCAGCTAGTTCATTAGCCCCATTATAATTTAAATTCTTATCTTTCAACATTTTCACCATCTTTTTAGTAAAATATGATGGCATCTTTCGCAATTACACTTCGATCGCTAGCACGTTTAGTAAAATGTTTAGAGGGCGCTCCGTGGCTGAGTGGTCAAAGCATCACTCCGCTAATCGCTTGAGAGCGTAGGAGTGAAGGTTCGATTCCCACCGTGGCCCTGGGTGTTTTCTTCGTTATCTTCTGTGGTTGTACATCTGTCATTGTGCTATTTTTCCTATTATCCACGAAGACTTACAAGCGGATCTCAAGAAACAAGCATACAAGTCTGAATATAAGTAATGTAATAAATAAAAAATAAATAAAATGTTTAGATTGTTTACATTTCCCTTACCAAAATATACTATTTTCTTTATTTTTAGCGATTTTTCTTCCATTCATTACAATTGAACACTATTTACGAACGTATAACCAATCGTTAATAAAAACACAAAACAATATATTACAAACATGCCTGATATAACTGAGTAATAATACTGTGATGTAACTATACAAATCAGACTATATATTTAAAATTCAAAAAATTCATGTGACTTGCTAAAATATTAAGATTTTATATAACAAGGTATTTTAAATTATCACGTAAAGCTGTACATTTTTGCATTATTTTAGATCAGAAGGAAATCATGAAATATTTTTACAAATATAGATCGTAACCTTTAGTCATGTGATACATTTTTATGCTGTTAAAGTAATTCTTTTGTCATGCTATGTTCATTCTTTCCTATCTTCATACAAAATATTTCCTTTCTTGCTTAATAATTTGATACTTAACAATCTCTTTTATTATTTAGCTATTTTCAGATTCCACCCCTGTAAAATCTTTTCTATGTGTTGAAATCTGCATTATTTAAATTCAGTTATGGACTTTTCATCCTTACAATGACGCCATCATTAAACTAGATATCCCTTATTATTATAAAGGCTCAGACAACTTAATCTGGAATACTCAAGCATGAAAATCACAAACTATGACTATGTGATACCTGATTTTATGTAGGTATCACGCAGTTAAATTATTTAAAACTCTGACATTGGTTATTATTTGATTTTCATGAATGTATTCTTTAAAATACTCATTTTAAATGAACAAGAGCAGCATTATCTCTCACAATTTGATACGTTAACGTTTCAGCTAAATTTCTTCAACACAAAGTTTGGCATGTTAACATTTCTATAATTACAGTCTTTATTTTTAATGTTTAAGCTTCAGCTTAGTTAATTCCAATTTCATTCAAATAAATGTATTGATTAAATAAGTATAATTCGTATTACAACACATTTCTTTATAGTTTCATTTATGTGAAAATTAAAATAAAGAGAAATGTATGATAAGTTAGGATGTATAATACGTATGCACATTAAGATACACTGCTGGACAATTGCTAAGGACGGATAACACTATCATCCACAGCAACCACAAAAGGAAAGGAAGCAAAATGTGGAAAATTAGAATAAGTGAGGGATATAGTAAGAAGAAGTATTCGTATGCAAATTTTTTTCCATGTTTGTTCAACACGTGATAGCGTTCATAAGAGCTTTAAAGGTTTTGACGCGGGGGGACAGTTGTTGTTTCAAGTCAAAGTTTTACAGGAAAGATTTAGTAGACGAACTTGAAATTTTTGGCATGTCTTCCCGACATCACTTAGATGATTTTATGCGTGGCCGAATTATTGGAAAGATCGAAGAAATGCGAAAAATAACAGATGTTGCCAGGGAGTTCGACAGGGCTCACAGCGTTGTTTCACGGCTGTGGAAGTCATTTAAAACTACTGTAATGTGTAGTAGGCGGCACGGGGGAGGTTGTGTTAGAAGTACGACGCCTGCAGAAGCCAGATATATCGTCCTATTAGGAAAAAGGAACAGGCGCACAACAGCTCAGCAGGTGGCAAATCAGTTTCTTGCTGCCTCAGGAAAGCAGATCTCCCGAAGAACTGTTGCCAGACGTTTGAGGGGAGGAGGACTATACGCCCACAGACCTGTTGTGTGTGTCCCATTGACCAGACAGCACCATACTGCCCGTTTGCAATGGTGTCGTGAGCATCGCAATTGGACTGAAGAGGACTGGGCATGCGCACTATTCTCAGATGAGAGTAGGTTCAGTCTGTCATCGGATTGTAGACGCCAATTGATCTGGCGCGAGAGTGGTACTGCTTATCGTCCAGAAAATATCCAGGAAAGGGACCGATATCCCACATGCAGTGTCATGGTATGGGCCGGCATCATGATCAATGGCCGCACCCTCTACAGGTGGTTGCGAATGGGACTATGACGGGGCAACGATACATTAATGAAGTTCTATTTCCTCATGTTCGTCTTTTCCTTGGTGCTGTCGGTGATAAATTTGTTTTTATGGATAACAACGCAACATGTCATCGAACACTCGCTGTTCAGGATTGTCTAGACAGCGAGGGTATTCAACGCCTCGTATGGCATCACGTTCTCCAGATCTATACTCCATTGAAAATGTGTGGGATGCTTTGGGGAGGCAAGTTGCTGGTCGAAACTATCCTCCGACAAACAAGAATACCCTCATCCGTGCACTCCCAGAGGAATGGGATAATTTTCCTCAAAAGCTGCTGGATAATGTTGTGCAAAGTATGATACGACGTGTGGAATGTTGCATCACACTCCACGGTGGACATATCCTGTACTGATACCTTTGTTCAAGGTGCGTGCTGACTTTTAGATGCATTGTTCCATTTTTCTGTATGAAGCATCAAATGAACATTTTTTTTTCTTTCAGATGTTTCACAGCTTTTGTAAGTTCCAGAACAATATTCTTTATTCTAATGTCTGAACAGTGGGCAACTATATTTTATCCTACTAGGCCTCATGTGTCTCGCTTAATGTTATGCTACATTGCAATTTGTGATCCGTCCTTAGCAATTGTCCAGCAGTGTACCATAAAGCCATATGAATACCATATGAATAAAACAGATCTATATCCTGTATACTTTACTATAGAGCTTAACGGCTATCATCTAACTATTTTTTTAATTCAAAATGTAAAGCTTTAACCTATTTACATCTTGGTATAGATTATCTACTGACAATTATGACAAGAATTTTTTTCAATTATGATGTGTAGACAACTTTACGAAGAAGGAATTTATCAAAAAAATTAATGCATTCTTGTCATTTAACTAGAAAGATCTCTCAATATAAAGTATATTAACCATAAAACATATTACCCAGAGGAAATAGAAAGTATATACCTGTATTCATTGCAAAAGATAAAGTTTACATACATCTGTTCCTCTTTATGAGGATAAGTATCAATTTAAAAAGGATTGTAGGACAGAAAGATTGGGAGCAAAAGTTTTGAGCCGATTAAAACTTTGAGCAATTAATAGCCTTATCTAAAATAAAGACTCTGCAATTGAAACAATTTAATATATTATAGCATATTCTTTTACTGGGAGGTGTGTGTAGTTACATCATTCTAACAAGAGTTCTTAAGGTGGACTTAAAGGTTTTCGCATTTTCTAATTGAAGAAGTTTTGATTTCAAAGAATGTTTTCTGTCCTTACTTTTTTATTCGTTTAAAAAGTTCTCTTTTGAATTGAGATTGATGATTGAATCAACCTGTACAAAATTTTAATCTATTAAATTATTACCACACTCTTTACAATTTTGAAGGTGTGCTTGGGATCACTCACTATAGGACTGAAACATCCCTTCTCAAGGTACTTTTTTGCGAGCATCGGGCAACATAACTTATTTTAAAATGCTTTTATAAACGTTATGATTCATAATTCTATTAATATGTACAAGAGAAACGACACCATTATGATAGAAAGCTTTCTATGCTTTTGGCAATCTATTTCCGTGTTTCATTGTTGAATGGTGGCACTCGAGTGGTGCCTTTTGAACAACAAATATAAAGTCTACTAATCATTTGAATTTTTGAAATACAAAGATGATATTTTTTAAACCAAGAATTTTCTCACATATCATTTGCCATACACAATAACTAACGCTATAAATTACTGGTTTGCATTGTTAAGAAATTTACTTTACAAGAAAAGTTAGAATAGAAAATAGACATCCTAAAGTTTTTGCAGGTTGTGTGAGGAACAAGTCGATATTTAGGATTCTTTAGAGAAAAATGGTTCTGAAAACAATAAGAAGTCACAAAAATTTAATAATTTGACTAATGTTTCTATTCTGATTAAATGAAATATATTGAGACAGAAAGATTAAATTTACATTTTTCTGATTTAACTAGTCCAACTTTAAGTGAAAAATATTTTTTTACATCGAAATTATTTTAATAATTTCTCTTCGATAATAAATTTCGTTCAACATATTATAGATCAGATTTTCATACTTTACATTTTAGAAGAATAAAGAATGTTCTTGACAAAATGAATAAAAACATATTTCCCATTCAAAATACCACATGTATTTTGAACATTTTGAATTCTTCTATGCGAATTTATATTTAGAGTATAGACATTTTTTCTTTGCGAGAGGATGCTTATATTCTAAATAGGAAGTAATTAGCTTCTTTATATTTGGCCAATCCTTTGTTTAAATCATAAATTTTCATACTCAAGTTCTTTAATTAGTAACAGTCAATAATCCCTTCAAGAAAAGATTCATAAATGTTTTTAAATGGACCATTTACTATCAGTTTAATTAATTTATTAACATTTGTCATCTTTTTCTTTTGCTCCAGCTAAGATGCTTAGATAAAAGTTAAATGAATGATTGGCGCTCTCACTTTCATTTTAACAATTCAGAAATTCGATTCCAATCTCGAACATTGATATTTATAGGGATTCGGAATTTATTTCAAGTATTATACCCCACTGGGTAAGTCCTTGAATGGAAAACCACTACCGTACGATAACTACAATCACTAAACAATCCAAATTACGAATTGAAATTGTGCAATAAATAAGAACTATTTTATTTTTTCTTCATTAATGTTAACACTCATTAAAAGAATAGTCTTGATTAAAGTTTATTTTAAACATAAATTTTATGAAAACACAAACACATTTTTCAAACATAAATAATTGATATTATACTGAATAAGAATGTCTTATATCAACAGATTTTGCCATTTCTTGAGGCAGGCTAGGTAGAAGATAAACCTCTGAGGTGGGAGAAAACTTTCACTGAAGTCTCCTTTTACTAAATGAAATTAACAGCACAAAATTTGAAACTGTGTAGTTCTTTTTAATTAAGTGTTTTATAGTTACATATATATATGTGTGTGTGTATATATATATATGTATGTATGCATGTGTCTCTGTACACAAAATGCATACAAACATACATAGAAATGAGTTATATTATACATTATAACAAGAATACGGGAATTTCAACGAACCATATGAAATTTCATTGTCCAATTGAAATGAAATTCCATGTACAAAGGAAATTTGACAGAAAAGCGAATTATTGAAGTTTGATGTCCAACAAATAAGTATTAACAGCTTTACGTATCTCATACAATTTCTCAATCTGATGCATAAAATTTCTAGCATATTGTGGCACTACGTATGTTATGTCATTTGTAAAAATTATTTTCCAAAATATTTGTGCTCTTTACAATGATAGATCAAGATTTAAACTGTGCCTTTCTATTGGGAGAGCATAGTTTAACTCAGCTATAATCACTTGACATATGGAACACAATGATGGTGCTATTAGACGATACTTATATACTTCTGTCAAAAGATATTTGCTAACTGCTCTATAATGGCAAATTAATGGAGCAGTTAAGCGATACAGAGTCTACGACAAATGATATCAATATCAGAAGTGCGGTAATCAACCTAAATTCATAAGAGAAAGAAAAAACAAAACAATGATTAAAACAGATTTTATCACATGTCTGCGATCTTCATTACTTAATGCAATTGTTGAAGATTTGGTCGAGACAACACGTTTCCAACATAGCTTCCTAAAACAAATGACATGGGGAACTTGTGCTCTCCTAACTTTTACATCCTTGTCCTATATGCTTGTTCATTGTCATTTAAGGTAACAAAAGTTCTAGTCTCAATTAACTTGGAAGTGCTGTATTCGGAAATGCAGTTTATTATGAATTTTATTTTTAATTGTATCATGACTAAAAATAAGGCGATATGAAGATGTGTCCTTTGAGGTATCTGCTTTTACAATCAGAGACCATACATGCCTACCATAATAGTTTTGCCTGAATTACATTACTGAACTGTTTTAATGTCTTTTTTAACAACTGAGCCTTTCTTACTCATATACAATACAGAAGTGCGTAAATTAGAGTCTTCACTTATTCATGTTATCAATTCTGTTTTTGGCTCTGAATTTACTGTTTAACAATATAATTAATACCTAATCATAAATGGTACATGTTGCAATGATTTTTCAAGTTTTCTTGATTCCTTGTTTTAAAATCTCAATAAATTCTTCAAGGTTGTTCAATTTCTTGTTTATCTAGTTCTCTTGTTCAGTTTTTAGTGAGCACATTGAAATACCATACAAAGTAACCATCTAGGAATGACAGTTGAAAACTATATGGAAAGAAATTGCCACACCAGAAGGCAATTTATATCTCGACAGACTGGAGACCGACTCCCTCTTTTAGTTTTTCTCTTTGATTCTATCAAACTTTGAAATAAATCATTCATTCATTCTAAAATTTTAATCCTTTGTCTTTTCATGAAAGTTTTTATGTTTAGCAGCTTATATTGAAACTCTTTTTCTCCCTTGGTGTTTTAGTTTCTTGTCATAGAATATATTTACAAGTTAATAAAGGAACTTATTGATTTTAACTTGACAATTGGCAAATAAGTAATGAAACCTATTTCATGCTTCAAAAATGATTCAGTGATAAGCATGACTCAAATATTTTTCTGCAACTTGCTCGCCTTGCTTAAGCCTCCAATACCTATTTTATGGGAGGAAATTTAAAGGATAGAATATATAATTTAGACAAAGACATTTTAAGAAAAATTAAATACTAAATAGAATTTTGACATCACTCTTAGCATTTAGAAAATGATTTCTCAAAATGTGCATAAAAGTATACAAGTTCCAAGAATTATAATGTTCTTTATTATAAATTTAAACTTCCTTTTCCTCAATGTACCTGATAAGTTCCATTTACATTCCTTAATTTAATATATTTAATACAAAATCGAGACGTATATAAAAATAGATTAATTTAAAACTGTGAATACCAATTATTTTTACATGAAAACAATTAGCTTTAAAAATTAAAAAGTAATCGCTTTTAAAAGTTTAATTTTAAAAAAAATTTCTTTACTTTTTATAATTTTTGTAAGATACTCCAAAATGTGACTATTGATATTTTAAGGCATAAAATGACAATAAAGTGACGAAAGAATCAAAACATTATTATATAAGCTAAAGTCAGAGCTGTAAGAAGCAATGCATAAATATCAAATGATGTGATTGAATTGCTGGAAGGACGTATAAAACAGGAATATGTACTTTTAAAATTTAGTGAAAGCTTTAACCAAATTTTCAATAGGTTTGTTGCCATTTAATTTATTTTTCTGTGTAAAGTATTATGTAAGTAATCCAGCCGACGAAAATTTGAACGAATTTGACACCATTGGGAAATGACATTCATTATTATGTAATAAATCATAATTCTATTTATGTATCATTAATATATTATTAATATTCGAATGATAATTATAAATTATATTAATGTAAACCTTTGAAAAATCTTTAATCTGGACAAAAAATTTAAAATTGCCAATAATATTGCTTGATAAACGTAGGGAGCATTTCAAATAAAATGGACACTTGTTATACATTTCAGAGAAATATCAACAATGACTAAAAAAATCAATGTAAAAATCAATAAATGTGAAGAAACAAATATTTAATAGTCATAGTGTAAAACTATTTTTCCCTATAAATTTCTGATTCCAAAATTTATTTTAAATATGACTTTATCTTTGTTATACAAAAAACAAAATCCTTAAAAATAGTGTTTGCTCATAAAAAATTTTTTAATTCTAAATAAATTGCTTATTACCAGAATATAATGAACACATTTAAACATATTAAATACATAAATGAACAGTTTTTTGAAAATTATTATTGTATTCTTGAGGAAAATGTATCTGTCTGTTAATCAAGGAAAAGTCATTAATTTTTCTTCAGCTAAGATATTGCAGCTATATCATTTATCTCTGTACTATTCACTATACAAAACTACATTTTTTTACTTCTAATATTTTGGATAAAAAATTGCACTTGTTTCTGGAATATTGAAGCAATAATTAAAAGAACATATACATTCAGGGCACCAACTGATATTGAAAATCTTTTACATTTTTCCCATTAAAAAGAGCTTAAAATAGTACATTGTAACATGTCTAAAATAATATACACCTATCCACACATAAAACGTTAAATGTGTCATTTTTCAAAACGCTCCCTAAATACAATACTTAAAAATAATAATAAATCTGTTTGAACTTTTGTGTCAATTAGGTAAAAAGTTCATCAATCTTAGTATCTAACTCATTTTCAAATTCAAATGATATAAAACTCTTTGTAAGGAGATAAAAATATAGCATATACTCACGAATTAAAATTTATTAAGAGTAAAAACATATGCCAGCTTAACACATAAAACTTTGGGGTGTTTGCAAGTAAATATGTATAATATATAATCGCATTATTATGTATTAATTTTAGAAAAACAACATTGTTATGTTAATAGCAATAAAATAGGAAGAAAATTTTTAAAATATAACTATTTTCACTTTTATTTTATTGGTTTCGTTATTTTTGATTATTGTTCTTGAAACTACTTTTAAAAAACATTTTATTTAAGATTGCATATGAAACATGTAAACACACTAAATTATGATAAATTGAAATCTCTTTTATAATGTTAAATCTCTTTAAATATGTGAACATTTTTATCACGTTGAACAATATTTCGCTGTGTTAAATGATATACAATAATCATATTAATTGGAGAGTTATATGAGTCATTATTTGGTATTTATAAAAACTTTATATTATGAAACAGTTAACCAGGCATAAATTCTTTATCTTAATCGCTATAATCACAAATTATTTAATCTAGATATGAACTCACACATTTCTTAAACATTTATTAATTTCATTCTCTTTCTTATAAATTAATTACAATTAAATTATTAATACTAAAAAATAAAGTATTTTACGTAAAAGTATTTTAAAAAAATAAATTATTTTACATAACTATGACATAAATGACGTCATTTCACTGAACACTGAAATTATTAATAATTTTCTTTGAAGATGTCTGACTTTTAGATATTTTAAAAATGAATATATGTCACCATGTTAATCTTTTACGAATTTTATTTTCGTTATCAAACATTTTTCAAAAAATTAAATTCACAGTAATTTAATTAATTCATAAGGTTACATTTGCTTTCATTGATTTTGATTTGGGATTTTGTGAACCATAAAATTGTTCACTGATATATTTATTTCCCTAAACAATCCCCTAATATAAATATTTAAAAGGATAATTAAAGGATTTGCATTATCAAAGTTTTGAGTAAAATCACGCTAGAACGAAAACTTACTTTACTTACGACAGATAATGATTAACCTAAATCACAATTATATGATTCAATGGAAATTCCACAATATTCTTGGTGTTTGGCTAGATAAGTTAGACGAGATTGATTTCCTTGTTTTAGATCATTTTATAATTTTCTTTTTAAAATTATTAGCAATAGTAAAAAAATAAGTATGTCTGTATATAAAGTTAACATGACTATGTTAACTTTATATTACAGCTATATGAAACATTGCAAAATTATATAACTGCGCTATAGAAACAGCAAAAAAATTTTAATTAAACTTGAATTATTTTTAGTTGAAAATAAGGAAAAGAAATAAGACATAAAATAATTACATCATTTATTATATAATCTAAATAAGCTATCTAAATAAGTAACTATAGTAGTTTACAGTCCCATTTATGAATTAAAATTTTAAAAAACCTCTTTTTCACAAATTCCTTTTCATATGTCATTTATTTTTTGTCCAATTTTCTTACTTTATGATTGAGAAACATCAATCGAGGTTACTAAAGAGAATCGTAAATACTTAGAGTTGTGGATGATTAAATCACTTTTTAAAATTAAATCTTGTATTTTTTAAATAATCATATAAAATTTCTCTTGAACAAACTAACTTCATCTTACAACCTGTAAATCAAAGTATAATTAAAATTTTTAATGCAAATATCTTCAGGTACTTCTGCAAGAAGTGATCAGTACTGGGAAACAAATTTTAAAGCTAAAATTTTTGGCGCAATGTGCTTGTCAGTATGCAGAAAACACGATATTTAACTCATTTGGAAATGTATATTGTATTAAAGAAACAAAATTAAATGAAAAATGCAAAGAATATCCATTTGAAGACTTACATATAGAATAGTCACCCATCCAAGAACTTCCACAAAGAAACTCATTACTGTGCAAAATTTTCTTAAAGGACTTTTTGAATGTCGACGCAAATGTATTTTGTATGTGAGAGATACAGGAGAATTAAATTATTGAGAAAATAAAAAATAATAATGGGAAAAAGCTTTCAGATATTAAAAAAAATGAAAGTGATGTAATGGAATATACAGATAAATGGCTAACAAGATTGAAGAAATTTTTTAAACAAACAACAGTAAAATCGTTTTCTAAATCAAAAAAGTGTGAAAAAAAGGATTTTAAAAATGTATTTTTGAAACAGAAAAAGGAATGATTACTTTACATAACTTTACAGTAATAGAATGAAAATAATAATTATTTTTACATATAAATTTTATTTTGCATAAGTTTCATATATAGTATCTACTAAATATTTTTAAATATTTTATTTATAAATATAAAGCATTTGTCAGAAAGGTAATTTAAGGTGTAACTCTTATTTATTTTATGAAAGTTTAATTTCAAGGCTAGTTTGCCGAGTTCATAAAAATTAGCATCTATTGTACTGATACAACAAAGCTTTGAAAAATCTTTTTGCTTTTAGTCTAGATAATTTATTGACGTTATAAGTATTGTATGTGTGTGTGTGTGTGTGTGTGTGTGTGTGTGTGTGTGTGTGTGTGTGTGTGTGTGTGTGTGTGTGTGTGTGTGTGTGTGTGTGTGTGTGTGTGTGTGTGTGTGTGTGTGTGTGTGTGTGTGTGTGTGTGTGTGTGTGTGTGTGTGTGTGTGTGTGTGTGTGTGTGTGTGTGTGTGTGTGTGTGTGTGTGTGATTTATTGTATTATATGAAGTATAGTATTATCGTATGATTTTAAATATATAGATACGGTACTCAAGTTTAATTGCATGAAACAAAATAACTATCATACATTTTTAAAAACAACATTATTTTTCATAATAAATCTCAAGAAAGGCACTAAACTTTTCAAGCTTCTAGTATTTTGTGTGTTCATTTTAGTTTAAAGTCGATTTTCCTCCAAAACATTGATAATGATGATTAAATGTTTAGACAAGAAATATTGCATGAAAATGTTTTCTACATTCATAAGATATATATAATCTTTGAAGGGAGCTACAGCTGAGTAAGGAATGATAAAAGAATTGCGATAACATCCCATTACTTATAGGGATATAGTTTAACTATTGCAAAATATTTACATTATTCCTCTTCTTTCAAGATTTCTCTGATTTCCTAAAGATGGTTCCGTCTAGTTATAGAGAAGGAATGCCCTAAAATTCAATTTCAATGCCTGTTGAAATATATTAATATTTTTATTCATTAATATATTCATATGAATTTACCAATACATTTTTTAACAATATTATATAACTTACCAAGAGTGTAAACTTATCTTGAAACATTTTCAGGTAAACCACTTTTTTTCATTCTTATAACATGAGTATATGGCTCCCTAAAGCCCCTATTACATTAGAGTTGCCCAGATTTCAGTTTGAGCAACTCCCGTAGACTTAACATTACGTGACGTCACAGCTTAAAATTTGAGCAACTCGTTCTTTTCGTCCAATGAAGGTTGCCATATTTTACTCAGAAGGTTCCACATTTCATAATGAATTCTTATTTGGGAATTTAATTTCTAGCCAAATTTTATTTACTATTCGCCATCTTGCTTCGTGTGAACCTTTACTTAAAAGATGAGGAAAGATAATCTTTGCGACGTGAAAATCAATCTAATACATAAATAACTCATTTTTGTGTGTATAATTTATTCTTAAATAAAAAGACAAAGAATTTGAAAGAAAAAATAATTTCAGATTGAAGCTTCAATTTAAACTTGAAATTCTACAAACACCACACAAATTTGTATATATTATATTGTAAGATTTTCCTATACAAAAATAATTTCTTAACAACAATGTTTATAAAAAATTAATGATTAACTATTGGTATATTAAAAAAAGAAACTCAAATTACTATTTTAAAAATTGAGGAAATGGACAAAAATTATAATTTTTTAAAAAATATATATATTAATTATGAATTTTAATTTATTTTTAAAATTAAAAAATCAATTATTTCTCTTTTTTATTAAAGTAAATATTGTGGCATATTAAAATAAGATGCATTTTTAAACTAATTATTTATTACATTTAAACAAACACACTACATAAAAGCAGAGATTCTTTTATGTAGTGTGTTTGTTTAAATGTAATAAATAATTTTCTACATTGCATAACACTCATTAACTCTAACTATCAATTTTTGTATATAATCACATTTTTATATTTTACACTATTTTTATTTCACCAAATATAAATGTTTCTTTTCTATTAAGTAAATTCCAATTATATTAAAATCTAAATTTTGTTTTCTCCAAGAAACTAAACTGAGAATTTATATACTTAAAATCTTTCTATTTATGACTCTAATGAAGAAAAAAATTCATTTTATGTTTCTAACTTATAATTAATTGCTATATATCTAACAGAAAAGTATCGAAATTTGTTTTCTACTTATTTAAAAATATTCAGCTAAATGTTAGCAACTGTTTCTGAATATTTTAACATTAGTTCCTATCTTGCTGTCAGACTTTCAAATATTATTTTTTTTCCTTTACACAAGAAACAACATAAATAAAAACAAACTCACGCATTATTTGTTAAGAATTCAACATTAATTTGTAACAAATGTTGGCCAGTTCTAGAAATATTTTATCTAGAAATATTAAATTAGACAGTAGAACTATTTATTTTAAAAATTTTATTTTACAAAAAAAATGCATATATTTTTGCAGTATAGATATTACATGTTATTTCTTTTATATTTGTAAAATTCAGCTTTCAGCATTGCTCTTCACTACAATGACTTAAGCAGGCAGCTCCACTATAATTGATCAGGACTAGAACAGCACCTATAAATTTAACAATAAAAAATTATTAGACTAATACTTTTTCACACATGCATACATTATATTTAAAAAGTAATCAAAATAACAGGATAGCCTTGAATATTGAATAAGAGGCCGCGAACCAGCTCCCGTAAACCCTGGTGTTATGCGTTCCGTGCCTAGGGCTAATTGGCACCGCGGTATTGGTGTCTTAACGGAGCCTCTAGTTGCCTGGCGAACTTCTAGAGTAATTTGCCTTGCCCAGTAACTCAGGCAATGCTGGGTGGACTTATATTACCTGAGCTTTTTAATTGTTATCTTGTGGCTGAAAAGACACAAGTAATAACAAACCTTTCTGCATTTGCAGGTGAAGCCTCTGAAGTAGACCTTCCTGAAAAAGACAAGGGAACTCAGAGGCAATCTTGTAAAGGGGCAGTTATCAATCCTTCGCTTGAGGTAGAAATGACCTCTAAACCATCTTCTTCTGGTGAAAGTCGGGAAGCTATCTCTAGCATGTCTGACTTTCTGACCAGATGGAACTGTTTCAGCAAGACCTTATCTGCTGGAAATGTCATGCGCAAGGGGAAACGGCAGAGCATATCATTTATGAATGTGAGGCTCTTGCCCTCCCTAGATTAACTTCTTTAGGCATCATCTATACTAGAGAGTTATACCTAGACTCCATTAAAGGGTTATCGGACTTTATTAATAAAGTGGGTGACCCGAGCAAATGGAACTAGGAAGCATTGGGTTTGGAGTTAATGGTACAAAATGCTGATAAAAGCAGAGGTGCCCAATGACATACAAACCCAATTCTAAGAAGAAGAAGAAGAAGAAGTAATCAAAGTTCATTTCTAACTAAATGTTTCAAGATTAAATTTCTTGGATATGACGTTAACTGTTGACTCTTTCAACTAGAAGCATATGATCTTATTATAAACTAATATTAAATTAGATTATTGTAACTGTTCATTTCAATAGTATTTGTTACCATAAAAATTATTATTGAAATGAATAGTTGAAAGAAAAACATTCCATGGTGAAGACTTTTGAGCAATTATAGCACTATTCTGAAAACGGTCACTAATCAATGTCCAACATAAATATAAGAATATTTTTAGTACTGTATTTTAACTTATAATTTGGCATAAATGTTGTGAAGGATATAGATTAATATTTCACAAACTCCATAATATGTAAAGCTAGAGTTCTTTTATTGTGTAATTAAACATAAAGTAAAAACATGTAATTATTCATATAAACAACTTTCAATAGGATATAACTTTATGATTTGTTAATAGAGAAATACAAAACTACCATTTGTCATAACTATAAGTAATAATCAATCATAATAAGTAAATTACATAAGTGATATATTGATTTACTTTTAGGCAAATAATACTGAGATTCATGCCGTATCACAAACATTTGATACTGTTTGGAAAGGAGTATATTTTACACTATTTTACATTTTCCACAGAAATTTGAAGCCAAACAATTCTAATATTTGTTTATGATTTTTCAAGAGAACTAATAATTAAAAATTAATGATAAATATAGCTTCAGATATTTGGTAGTTATTTCGAACATTTCAGAGTAATTTATAATTCAGACTAAAACTTCTATAGCAATATTAAAATTAATAACAGTTTAAATACAAAACAAGTTTTATTAATTTATCATTCTTTATTAAATTGAAATCATGTTCAGTCTGTACAAGATGGAAATATAAACTAATATTTATACAGCTCATCTAGTAATTACACAAATGTAAGGTACTTAGCTCCATTCTAGAAACAGTTACTATTTAATACCCAATATGAATGTTAGATAGATTCTTAAGAAATTATTTTTTAAATATTTTACTTTAATTAGGTTAAAAGTTGGTATAAATGTGAAAAATGATGTATTTAAATTATATTCATGAGCTTTGTAATATGCACACCCAGAGTTCATTTAAGGTGACGCTAACATAAAGCAAAATAAACACTTTTGCAGTTTTCAAGTAGGAACATTAAATAGTATACTTTATGTTATATTATGTGAGTAATGCTACTCCCTCCTTGACTTGGTTCACAGATGCCCGCTGGGTAACGCCAAATGAATAGCAGTTTCCGGCCTTGTTGTGGCAAACGGTTAGCCTCCCATGTGCCCGCCGTTATTTAAAAAAAGAAATATTATATTACAGAAATATATAAAATTACCAATAATGAAACCTTTAATAAGTCCTTAGTTTTTAAATAAATTATATTAATATATGTTGAAAGATATTGACATTTAAGCTTCAACAGAAGTATTTTACATAATTTAAAAAAGGAATAGACATTTTTTAAAGAATTTTTACGCAGTAAGTTTGCACTACTTATTTCAAAATTAATTGTGAAATTAATGATATTGTGAAAAATATAATGAAAAAAATCATTATAAAATAAAAATTTAAATTTTTATGTTTTTTAAGTTATTAGAGTGATACATATAATTTAGGGCAAATATTTTTAAAAAAATTAAAGCATTCAGTTTTTAAAAATGAAATTGATAATATTTCGTTTCTGGGATACTCAGAATTATGAAATGACTAAATTCATTTATTACGATGAAAAATGCTCAAAAACAATCGAGTTTATGAGTATCTTTTTCCATAGCAACTCTATAATCTAGAAAAAAATTTTTATTTTAGGATAATTTTGTTTAACAAAATGCTTTTTAATCTCAATTATCTATAAGTAATAATAATTTCATTTGCTATTCAGTTAAAAATTAGCATTTTGCTATTCAAACAATTAACTCATTTAAATGATTATTATATTTTTAAAACATTACAAATTGGCAGGAACTGAGTGCATCAATAAATAATGAATAAAGAATTTATAAAGGCAAGAGGACCACTATCAAGAGAAAAAATTACTACTTAATTTGCATGGACCAGTTATAAAAATGAATACATGATTCTAATCAAAATATAACTACTTTCATATGATTTGTAGTTTCCATAAATTTGCACTTGTTTTTAATTTGGCATCAAAAGTCCTATTCCTTGGATTTCCCCCTCGTGTATTTCACAAGATACAATTCTATATAATGGCAAGCCATACTTCGAATACTTTTTTACAATTTTTTACATTTCATCCATTGTAAAATTCAGTAAAACTTAGTAAGTTCTAGACAAATAAACCCACTGTTTGAAAAAATTTAGGATGGAAATTAATATGCAAATAAGTTAATGAATGTATAATATTGAATTAAGAATAATTTCATAGTTAATGTAAACATGTTCAATAATCTATTGCACATAATTCTTAATAAATAAAATATAAAAATTGAAAAAAAAACCTGATCAACAATATGAAAAGCTACAGTGATCTATAAATTACTGACAACACAAATGAGTTAAAAAATTTTGTTTATCCAGCGAGAACTTTTGTAAATTATATAGATAAAATTCAGTAAGATAATTATTAAATATTTTTTATACTTAAATTTGATTTAAATAAATTAATTGAATTTCTGTACATAGTGAAAAAATTCCAAGGAACAGTGTTGTGAAGCCAAATAAATTTAAGGCTGTTGAATAAAATTCTTAAAATAGACAAATTTTTAAAAAAAATAGAAATTTTCATTGTAACCAAACGTTAATACAAATATTAGAAAAAACAAGCTTACAAATTAGCAGCTTTTTTAAATCAACATTTATTGTAAATGTAAAACGTAACTTTACAGAAGTACATGAATAAATCAAATGGAAAATACTAAATATTATAATACTATAAAATCCAGTAGAGTTATACAGGATGATTATAAAAAAACTTTGCCAACATCTGCACTTCTAGCGTCCATTCTATTTAACCGATCAAGATGATATTTCAAATATAGTTCTTTTGAGATATGCGCTCGAGATTCTGTGAATGGCAACACAGTGGCCCTCGCGGTTACAGTTATAGTGACAGAAACTCGAAATTTTCGAATGGCAACGTCTACTTTTTACCATCGCAAAATGTTCAGCACATGCAAAAACCCTAAATAGCGTTGAAACGGTACCGATATGTCTAAAAACAGACGTGTTTTGCAAACACAAAAAAGAGTTCTGAAAACCGGCCAATAAAACACCATCTGGGCGCACGCAATAAATTTGCATGTGACAGAGTCAAGAAACCAATCACAGAACGCCGGTTGCCAGATATTCAGCGTAGGAAACCTATAAAATACCAAGCGGGTATGCGAAGTCGTCATTCGGGAACTCGCACATGCCGACGATATGAGTCTTCCTATGAAAGTTCGCGGTGAATTGATCAGACTCTATTACCAAAATGGGATGAACGCTGCGGAAGCCTTGCGTGTGTATCGCTGCAATCATCGACAACGACGCGGCCCATGTACTCTGCAAGCTCTGCGTGATTTAGTGCGGAAATTCGAAGATACAGGCTGCACCTGTGACAAACAGCGCTCCGGACGGCCAACTGTTTCTGAGGACGTTGTCATGGAAGTGCACCATACAGTGACTGCAGGACACACAGAAAGCGCAAGAGGCATAGCGCGCGTGTTGGATATTCCGAACTCAACGGTCCGCAAGCTCTTGCGCTCGGTACTTCACATGTTTCCCTATCGGTTCCAGCGCGTCCAGATGTTGGAGCCGGGTGACCCACAACAACGTCTGGACTTCGCAAATGCATTTTTGTTACGATATGATGCGGATAACGACTGGCCACTTCGCATACTATGGACGGACGAGGCGCATTTCACCTTAAATGGCAGCATTAACACAAAGAATTGTGTGCACTGGGGAGAGACGAATCCTCATGCTGTGGCGCCCGTACCACTATTTGACGCCAAAGTGACTGCGTGGTGCGGCATTACAGCTACATTTGTTCTGGGCCCGTTCTTCTTTGAGGAAACGACCCCGACTGGCCCTGCAACATGTTCTGTAACGGGCCCTCGGTATGCAGCCATGCTGAAAAATTATGCCTTACCGGAGTTGCGTCGGCTGAATGCACTCAATGACATTGTTTGGATGCAAGATGGCGCACCTCCACATATAGCGAGGTCAGTTAAAAGGCTCCTGGATCAGCATTTTGGTGATCGCATCATCTCACGCTATTATCCTTTTCCGTGGCCTGCGCGATCCCCAGATCTGACGCCTATGGATTTCTGGTTTTGGGGCTATCTCAAATCCAGAGTTTATCTATGCAATCCTCAAACATTGTCGGACTTACAGGATTCTATACGGCGTGAGATTGGAAACATCCCTCGTGCCATGTTGCGTGCAGCGACATTGTCCACCGTCTCCCGCATGCAATGCGTAATTGCCTGTGATGGCACTCATGTGGAAAATGTTTGAAATTAATAAAGATTTTTTTCTCTAAGTGTTCTCATCATTGAGCAGTGTCTTGTCTCTGTCGTATGCATTATTCCTCCGTGCGCCTTGAAGAACTGTTTGTATGTGTATAACACGTCGGTTTTCGGACATATCGGTACCGTTTCAACGCTATTTAGGGTTTTCGCATGTGCTGAACATTTTGCGATGGTAAAAAGTAGGCGTTGCCATTCAAAAATTTCGAGTTTCTGTCACTATAACTGTAACCGCGAGGGCCACTGTGTTGCCATTCACAGAATCTCGAGCGCATATCTCAAAAGAACTATATTTGAAGTATCATCTTGATCGGTTAAATAGAATGGACGCTAGAAGTGCAGATGTTGGCAAAGTTTTTTTATAATCACCCTGTATTACATAATTACATTGTAGAAAATAAAACACTGTATTCCAGGGACATCTCCAAAGCGCTATGAAGCCAAATAAATCGAAATAATAGTTCTTTTGAAATAATATTCTATAAATGAATTTATTAGAAATTTATATGTGAATAAATAAATGTAGATAAATACTTGTACAGCTAATTTATCAATGTTGCTTTATGCTTAACGATAACATGGGAACTTTAGTAGTTTCATGGTTAATAATATACAAAACAATTGCAAGAAAAAAATAAAATATAATGTATCTAAACATAAAAATATCAAATATTTTGATTTCGATGATAATAGTAAATTCAAATAGATTAAAATTTTTCATGGTAACCAAAATTTGTTATTACAAATATAAAAAAAATCAAACTAACCAACACGGCGACTGATTGAAAAACTTCTTGATAAATAAATTTAAATTGAAAAGGTTACCATGAAACTTCAAGAATCGAAGTTTTTAAATGACTGAAATTCAGGAATATTAATCTCAATTAGTAAGAAAATCTTAAACAAAAATGCAACTAAACAGCTTGGAAAAATAGACATATTGGATTTAACTTTACATATGATATATTTTAGAAAAATGTTGGCATACCCAAGATTGTGGTAGTAACTTGGCTACCCTTCTACACTGCTGCAAAAAAAATAGAACAATAGGGTTTTTTTTCAAATAAGAGAAGAATTTTGAATTCTTACAAAATAACTTCATTACAGCACTTTTAAAAACTCATTTACAATCAGAAAACTACATCTCTAAAATGAAATAATAAAAATTGGCTTATTACAATTAGAAATTAGTTTCAATCACATCATACTATGTGAAAAAAGTAGAAGGAAAGTTCTAAATATGAAAATAAAAGTCTTGTTAATAAGGATTCTTTCTGGTATTCCCTTTAATTACTTTAAAGACTCTATTTGCCATTGAATCATATAAGTCTTAGTATGCCAAATATTGGGGAAAACGTGGTGCCCGTTATAGGTCCATTATTGGGTTTATCTTGGCATGCTGTATATTGGGGTAAACGTGACACCATTGGGGTTATCTTAGCAAGATTGCCAGTATTGGGCCAAGCTATTTTGCAACTTGGGATGTTATACAAGATAACATATACGATTTTTAAAATTTGATTTTAGAAGCAATCTAACAATTTCGGCTGGCTGTGCCGGATTCCCGAGGTACCTAGGTCCGTAGGACCTCACCCTCATCTGGAGCTGGAAATGATCTGGTGAGCTATAGCTGTAACTGACTGGCATATTATTAGCTGAAAACTTGAGTGGGTGGAGCTTAGTTAAAAATATAAATTGTTGGAATTTTTTGAATAAAAGTAATAATTATTAATAAAATAAGGATAGTAAGTTTAATACAAGAGTGATTTAATTAAGTAAAAGTAATACAGAGATATTTTTAAGATTTACATAAATAAAAATAAGTTACTCTATATCTTGAAAATATTGGGTCAGTTTGAAAAGCTTGTCCATAGGGGACTTAATCTCTTTAAGTTCTTTTATAAGCTTTTTAATTGGTATACCTTTAAAGATAGCTTTAATTTCGTTCATTAGAAAGATTAATTCTGAAAAGTCATCAGGTAATCCTGAAGAGCTCATCAGAGGAGTTTGTTCTTTATCTTGAGTGAGGGTGGGGCAGGTAACTCTCGCGTATGAGAGACGGCAGGTCTTATTATATTTGATTTTGTTTCCAACTTAGCTTTGATGATTTTTGCTGTCTTTATCTTTGGATATTTTGTCAGCCTTTATAATTGGCCTGGTGATTACCCTGACAATTTGAGCATTTGAGTATTTCTACTTTTTCATGAAGGCAGT
This sequence comes from Latrodectus hesperus, assembly GCA_037975125.1. NCBI lineage: Eukaryota > Metazoa > Arthropoda > Arachnida > Araneae > Theridiidae > Latrodectus > Latrodectus hesperus. The sequence continues at coordinate 16,038 of JAJQOW010000961.1, read as the reverse complement.
CCCTCGTGTTGTGTGCTCCTCCACACTTTACACATTTAGATTTAAGATGGCGCGTATCGGCCGAGTGATAAAATTGTTGACAGTTGAAACACTGCATCACCGATTTGGATCATCTGTAGTGTTCCACTGTCACGCCAGTAATGTGACAATGTTTGTCTATCCAATACATATTTGCCCCTTCGGGCTCGGAGAAAATTGTGACTAGAAAGAAAGGCATTGGTTTACTAGTTTTTGGGCTAGTCATTTGGCTAACTTTGGCCACTTGGAAACCAATGAGGTTTAAATTGTTTTCAATATCTTGGGTTTTTGTGGCAATGGGGAGGCCCCGAATGACAAATTTCTTGGGTTTTTGATTTTTACTTTAAATGAGTATGTACTTGATGCATTTATCATCGAAATGTTTTGTTAGATTTTTATGAGCTTCTGGGGTTTTTACAAAAATTTTAAGATTACGCCCAGCAGTTTTTGTATCAAATTCATATTTGAAGTTACTTTTTAAATTGCGAATAAATTCAATCGGATCTTCTCCATACCTAGCTAAGACTGGAGGAATTTTCTCCACAACTGGGGAAGCTGTAACGGAGGTAACTCTGTCTCCTGAGCGGAGTCAAGCTGAGCAAAAGAATTTGCTGTAGTTACGGGAACAGATGGTTCCTGCAACGTAACTTTAGCAATTTTTTTTTTTGATGCACAAACTCCTCTGTTGGCTTTTTTAAAGATCTCTTTTTTATTTTTACTAGTTTCAGCAATATTAGCTGAGTTAACATTAACATTAGAATTAGAATTGATTTCGTTAACTGGAAGAGGGGGAATGCCAGATCAGAAACAGTATAGCTACCTTCACTGTATGGCTTTAGAGTTTCTCTGGAGTTAGCTTTTGCTGCTTCTATATTAAGATGCACCTGCTGAATCATATGATCCCACATTCTGAGGTTTAGCTTGAGTTCTTCTGAGTTAGGCTGACGATGGAGCATAGCTACGTCTTCGTCCTTCTTTTCCAACATTTGACACTGGACATTCTGCAATTTATCAAGTGGCATTTTGGATCTATCCATTCTAGATGATATTTAAATTTTTAACCTATCGGTCGTTTGATAGCAGTGAAAACTGCTGTTTTGTTTCGCTACAAGAGCAGCACAAGAACTGGATCTCTGAGGAGCGTGGCTAGGCACGTCTTGTCATGGCAGAGACCAAGTCTCGAATGTAGATGCAATCTAAGATTAAGCTTAAGAAAGATTAAGCAATGTAAGAATAAACTTTAAAAAGATGACATAATTCATCTATATGAATTGTGTCGTCTTTTTTATTTCTAAATTCAAAATTTTTAGGGAGATAAAAAAATGTTATGCTTATTAGCTTTTTAATATGAATTAGCAATCAGAAAGTATTTTAAATGTTGCAAACAAACTTAAAACTCAAGTAGCAGATGCTCAATGGTAGCAGTATATTTAATTTCAAAACATGTTCTCTCAATTTTTCATGCATTAAAGACCTTAAAATTTTAAGGCACTAAATAGCAACTTAAATTGCTATTTAGGTACTTATAAATAACAACTTAAATTGCTATTTAGTGCATTGATTTATCTTAGGTCTTCATGATAACCCCAAAAAAAGATTTCTGGGACTTTGGTATCCGATGGCTTAAAACGAATCTTAAAAATAAAGAAATACTCAAGATTCTAAATTACTGTAAACGCAATATCAAGTTCATAGATTTACAGAACATTAAAAAAATGATGTTTGGAAATTCATTTTCGCACAGAATAATTTACAATATATTTTGTGTTAATGTGGTTTTTTTTTTAAATTTTAAATTCAAAAGACTAGTAAAACTTAAAACTAGGTATATAGGCTGAACTATAAAAGTAGCTATAAAAAGATTTTTTAAAAATTCTGTCTTGAAGATAACAAAAATATTTTTTTGCTTATCTTACGATGAAAGTGATATGAAAACACATGAAATATGTTAAATGTTAGAAGGAAGCAGTAAACAATTTTTAAATAACTTTTGCTGTCTTAAAAGTAGGTTTTTCTGTCTATATTTTTGTACCATTTCTGTTAACTTATTTCTCTTATTTCCAAATTACCAAAAGCATAAAATTTGACACATTTTTATACTTAGAGAATTCATTTAATATTATTTTTCCACTACAAAACTCTTGACACATTGCCTATAAACCTAACGATTTAAATTATTTCTTTATAAACATCTGAAGTAATTGACATTACTATAGCGACAACGCTGATTAGTAAAAATATCAAAAATTGGAAAGTAGATGGCAGACCTTCTAGCTCAGATCATCAAAATATCCATTTTGAAATTCACTCGAATGTGTGTCTGGATCGCATATTCAGAAACCCAGTTAGGACGGACTGGAAGAAATTCCAGGAGGAACTGACTAGGTTGGTTGAGCACGGGAACAGACCTATTAGAGACAACTACGATCTAGAAGTTACAGCAGACCTTCTGTAGAGTAGTATTCTAGATTCTTATCATAACAATTGTCCTATTTGCACAAGGAGAGCTAAACTCCAATTTCCTTGGTGGAATGACTATCCTTGGTGGAATAGCAGCTGAAACAGCAAATGTTAGAAAACTTTTTAATAAAGCCAAGAAAAACGAGAACTATAAAACGTCCCTCACTAATTATAAGAAACTTGTTAGAAAAAGCAAAATTAACTCCTGGAGGAAGTTCTGTGAAGAGATAGATTCAATTTCTGAAGGAGCTGGACTCCAAAAACTCCTTAAAAGGTATGAACCTATTTTGGTTGGCACCCTAAAGGACGAGGAGGGTAATTTTTCTGCTTCCGGGAAAGAGTTTATGGAAATTATGATCAAAACCCACTTTCCAGGAGCTAAAGATATTTATAGCAATGAAGGGGAGCCCTGCATTGACTCTTTGCAGAGTCTATAGCGATCAATGGACCATCGTTAAAAATAACGTAAACTACAACATTGTTAAATGGGCAATCTTTGCCTTTAAACCTCTAAAAAGCCCAGGGCCTGATGGAATTATGCCCATCATGATCCAGAAAGCAGAGGAGGTTGTCATACCAGTGCTAACTAGAATTTACAGATCTAGCTTAGCACGGGTTACAAACCTAAGATATGGCAGAAGACTAGGATTGTTTTCATTCCTAAACCTGGCAAGGACACCTATGACCAGGCCAAGTCTTACAGACCAATCAGTCTTCCTTCATTCTTTCTTAAAAGTATGGAGAAAATCATTGATCGGCATATTAGAGATTACTTGGGTAGTAATAGTCCCTTGCATGCTCTTCAATTTGCCTATCAACCCGGCAAATCTACTGAAACCGCTCTACATCAGCTGGTTTCCAAGACTGAAAGCACTCTGGATCAAAAGGAAATTGCCTTGGCAACTTAACTCGACATCCAGGGTGCCTTTGATAACACTTCCCATTCATCTATCCTCAATGCACTTAGAGGGGCTGGGATTAATTAGACCCTGTGTACTTGGATTGAGGCCTTAATTTCGAATAGACGTATACAAATGAACATCTTCGGTGAATCATTTGAAAAAAGACTACTAGAGGTTGTCCTCAAGGAGGTGTTCTGTCACCATTACTTTGGAACCTAGTTGTAAATAGCCTTATGAAATATCTAAATGATAAGGGCTATTATACGCAAGGACATGCTGATGACATTGTCCTTGGCAAAGATTTCAACATAACTTGTCATCTCATGCAGGATGCTCTAAGTTATGTATGTCAATGGTGCATGGATAGGGACCTGATGGTTAATCTTCAGAAAACCTACCTTGTACCTTTTACACGCAAAAAGAAATGGAAGGGTTTTTTCATACCAAGACTTTTTGATTTTGAAATCAATGTGGCCTCAGAGATGAAGTATCTGGGCATTTATTTAGACCAGAAACTCACCTGGAATAAGCACATTGATGATAAAATTAACCGAGCAAAGAAAAGCATTATGATTTGCAGGCGAATGTTTGGTAAAAATTGGGGTTTACATCCAAAACTGATGTTATGGATGTACACAGCTATTGTCAGGCCCATTCTCACATATGCCTGTGTGATCTGGTGGCGTGAAGCGGAACCGAAGACTGTGATTGACATACTAGAAGGTCTACAAAGACTGGCCTGTCTGTGCATCACAGGACCAATGTCCACCGCGCCAACCAGAGCATTGGAGGTTATGTTGCATCTGATTCTCTTAGACAACTTCATCTGCAGCACTGCCAGAATGACTGCATACAGAATGAAGCTGCAAAACCACTGGTACGACCAGCCTGTTGCCAAGGGGCACAGGGGCATTACCAGGAAAATTCAAGATCCTACTTTCCTGATAACCTCGGACATCATGGAAAAACCATACATGTTTGATAGGACATTTGAAATAGTTTTTCCAACTAGAGACAATTGGGATAACAACATGTTTGAAACTAAAACAGGAGATCTAATCTGGTACACAAATGGATTACTGAAAAACAGCCTCTCAGGACTGGAAGTATGTGGCGTGTCACCAAGAACCAGTTTGTCTCTAAACCTTGGGCGATACGCTACGTTTTTCCAGGCAGAAGTTTTAGCCATTATCCACTGTCTGCGACTAAATATGAGGAAGGGCTACCATGGTAAGCGGATTCTCATTTTTAGTGACAGTCAAGCCGCTTTAAAAGCACTCAATTCTTTCGAAATCAAATCTAAAATGATTTTCGAATGTAGAAACCTTCTTACAGAACTGGCAACTAGAAACAAGGTGATCCTTGTATGGGTGTCAGGGCACAAAGGTATCGAAAGAAATGAAAGGGCTGATGAACTTGCTAAACAAGAATCGTCTTTTCCTCCCATCGGTGCAGAACCTTTTTGGGGAATCAATTTAAAGATCGCAAAAACCAATGTTCTTAGATAGGAAAAACGGAAGATGTATGAAGCTTGGCTCAACACTCCTGTTCAAACCCACGCTAAAAGTATGATCTGTGGATCATCAGCGAGGATTGTCTCTGAAATTCTAAGATGCTCTAGGTAGAATAAACGTTTAATCGTAGGCTTCATAACTAGCCACTACTATTTCAGAAAACACCTCCATAAAATGGGATTGTTTCAAGAAGACCCTATCTGCAGGAAATGTCATACGCAAAAGGAAACGGCCAAACACATCATTTATGAATGCGAGACTCTTGCCCTCCCTAGATTAACTTCTTTAAGCATCTACCATACTAGAAAGTTACACCTAAACTCTATTAAAGGGTTTTTGGAATTTATTAATAAAGTGGGTGACCCGAGCGATTGGAACTAGGAAACATTGGGTTTGGAGTTAGTGGTACAAAATGCTGATAAAAACAGAGGTGCCCAATGACATACAAGCCCAACTCTAAGAAGAAGAAGAAGAAAGAACACCATTCTAATCTTGTAATTACTATTGGGATTATTTTCCCATTTTAAAGTGAAAAATCTGTCAATGACCTCAAAATCAAAAAATAGATCATGATAAAAGTACATTTTTTAGAAGGTTATATATAAGGGCGTACTTTTCTAAGAATTATATAAATTACATTGAAAACATACACTGCAAAACAGCAAATATTAAAAAAATTGAAAAGATTACATTAGCATGACATAAAGAACCATTGGATGACAACAACAAAGACCGCAAGAATTTGAACTGAAATTAATTCATTAGTTTCAAAATAAACGTATCGAATATCAGCCTTCAGAATGCTGCAAATTACTTTTCCTTCAGATTTCTAAACATTTTGGAATCTTATTTTTATTTTATAATTAATACAATATATATTCCAATTTAGCTACAAAATTATATATTATAAAATTAGAATTAAATGTATGACATTCAATTTTCTGTTAAAATTATTGCTCTAAATTTATATTGCTAATTAAGCCTGTTTTTATGTATATATTATCCAAAATAAATTTGAAAGTGTTTTTATTTTTCTTAGATTTTTAATCCACTTTCTGTAAAATTTAAGGAATATTTATATCTATATCCTGCTTTCAAACATGGACCATCAGCTCAACATATTGACTTTACCAAAGGAAGTATGTATTCTTCAAATAAAACTGCTTGAATAGTTAGCACTTCTGATTTTAGTACATTAAATAATACATTTTTTATTTTATTTTATTTTTTTTTGTCATATTTTAAAATTTTATCTGAAAAGACAGATCTACGTTAGATAAATGGGGAAAAAATTGAAATTCAAGAAGATCATATCTAGCAATCGTATTTCACTAAATTATTATAAAATATACATTTTATGTAATAATAAAGATAATTAAAGGAATTATTTTTATTTCATTGTGGAAGTAATTGGTAAATTTTCCACCTGAAGTAAGCATTAATTGTAATGAGCATTAATCCTAATCATTTTATTGTTAATTTTTTTTTATTCTTGTTTTATAAGTTATTATTTGTTTTATCACATAATGGATAATAGTGTATTACATATGTTAAGTTTATATTAATGAAGAAATATCACATTAAATGTATACTATAATATCACCTAGCCCAGAACCAGAAAGTTAATAATCTAGAAATAAAAGCTGAATCAAAAACATATATAGCATTGGATTTTGCAATTATTTAATTTTTAGTTAGCCAAGCAGTGATACACATCTGAAAATATCAAAGTACTGCTGCTGAACAGGGTTCTACAATTGAGCTATTAACCTAAGTTATTAACATGAATAATATTGCTTTTCATTATATTTAATTTTAATATAGAGTGTGTCAGTCATATAAAAAGTACATTATGTTCCTCTATCAGGGAGAGATCAACAAATTAAATCAATAATGTGAGTAACGATTTTTTATATTAATTTATTTATAATTAATCTTTGTTATTAATTTTTTACAATCAAATAGCTCAAAATACATGCTTCAAAATTTCTATTAATTAATTAAGATACTTAATTCATATAATAATAATACTTTTGAACCAATTTGTATTTAGAAAATGAATACAAGCACCAAAAATGTTATCACTTTTTTATTGTAAGTTATTTGAAATTAACTATAAGTTCCTTCCTATTTAAAACTAGAAAAATGTAAATGAAATTTTTCTTATACCTCTTACTTATAATAGACAAATGTCAAGAAATCTGGTTTTACAAACTGAGAATTAATAGTTCAAACTTCTGAATAAATATTGAACTTAAACAATTCTTACTTCACATTAAATTTGTTGAAAACTCCAAATTTCAAATTTGTGATTTATTCAAATTGCAATTTTGGTGGTACTCTTCTCTTTTAGGGGACAATAAACAATAGCCAATGAAATCGCCTATGAGTTCCATAAAAGGACTACACTTAAAATTCCTAATGGCCAACATATGAAATCTAACATATCTTTTAAGCATATGATTTAACAATAAAAGTATTGTTGAATAATGGACTTTATATAAAGATCTACAATAACTATGCCCAACTTGGGTAAAAAAATTCATGAAAATATAAGAATATGTAAAAAGAATTTTGAGTTAGTTATTAGTTAAAAATATACATCACCAGAATTTATTAATTTAGAATATTTTATTGAGATTAGTTAATGGTTAATACAATTTATCTTTAAATAGCTATTGTAGATAGGATATAGCATAAGTATAACTTGTATGCTCCAACATTTGCAACATTATGTTTTACTTATTCTAATTATATAATAACGATGTCTTTTAAAGTACTGATGGGTGGATCAATCATAAACTTAAAGTAACTGCATGTTATGTTTCTAATATATGTAACTAAATATTATGTTCTATTAAGATTTCTGTTACCTGTAGAAATAAAGGTATGCTGCTTTTTCTCAATATAATTCTTATAAAAACGCTTTTATAGTATGTTGTGCAGTTTCTTTTCTATATCAGACTATATTTTCAGTTTTAAAAAGTCAGCAATTCAAATTATAAGTGATATAAAAGGCATGTATTTTAACAATAAGTTGTAATTCTTATAATAATTTGATCTTTAAATATCAAAAAGAAATGTATGTTAATTACTAGAAATCTTGACACAAGTGAAATTAATTAACCACTTTTTCACTTATTCTAAAAATTAAATTAAGCATAAAAGCTGTACTTTTTATGGATGTTCAGTATTAAAAGTTAAGAGCTTATTCACACAAAATTTAACGGTTTTAGATGATCATTTTAATGAAAAATGTTATATGATTATGATAATTTGTCAAATTAATGTACTTTAAGTTATTGAGTTTGCCATTTATATCTATGTAACTTAATGAAAGTTGTGCAATATCAAAATATGAAATTGAAGTTATGCATTTTGTTTTTCCTTGATAGTTTTTTTTACTTAAGTTTTATTAATTGTTATTTCTAACTTGTTTCATTTGATGCATATTTCTTTTAAAATATTGATTAATAAAGTATCAGTTTTGATTATGAAAGCTTAGTTTTGAAATATAACATGTCCTTGTACTTTTTTAAAATATAATTTGAATAGAGTACATTAAAATAGTATTTAATTGCTTTTATACTGTTTAATGATTTGTATTTGATTTATAAGATGGCCACTCAAAAATTATTCAGAATTTTAGATAAAATTTAGATTTTATTTTCTTATATATCCATTTTGAAGCTCATTTAAATTTGTCTTCATTTAAAGATATCAATATAGTTTTTTAATCCTTCTAAATGCTATAAGCCAACAATTATTGGTTTTGAGAAACAATTGTCAAATCTATTACTGTTATTTTTATTTATTTTAATATTTAAAATAGAATTTCTTCTATTTTAATTTGTTGTTTTTATTTTGAACCAATTATAAATAGTTTATTTGTTTTAAAAAATCACACACACATTAATGAATAATTTTATTTCAGGTCCTTGAAAATATTTTGTCATACCTTTCACCTCGAGATAAGCTAGCTTCTTCACTTGTCTGTAAACAATGGTTAGAAATCTTGAATAGCCCACTACTTCTACATGATATTTTCATTGTGTTTAAAAATCAGTTGGATAGCACTCAATCATTATCTTTCAGTAGAAAGTTTTCCAATTTAATTTTTAATAATTTAATACTAAATCGTGAACATTTCATTTTCCTGAAAAATTATAGTGAAAACATTAAATCTTTAACTTTTTATCAATGTGATATATCAAGTGATATCACTGATAGAGATCGAGAGACTCTTGGTTACTGTAATAATGTGAGAATCTTAAAATTTCAATTCTGTTTCTTCCATTTTTTTCACACTCTTCCTAAGCTTATCGCTCTTTCTATAAAAGTCAACCATGGTTTAGGTTTAACTGACCACACATTTAATGTATTTCATCATACTATGCCAGTTCTTGAAAATTTACAGATTTGTTCCTCAATGGCATCTAACAGAATGGTAATAAACAGATTTTATCATACTCTTTCAAAATGGCATGAAAATCCTTCCAGTTTAATTTTTACATTTACAGCAGTTTCAGATTTTATTCAAAAGCGTGCAAAAACTCTGTCATCTTTGTATTTTCATGATCCATTTTTGAAAGGAGAAACTGTCTTACAAACACTTCAAATAGAAAATTTGAAATTAAAAAGGTTGTCCCTTGAAGAATGTAATGAGTGTGTCAGAGTTCTCCCTAAGTTATGCCAATATCAATCTTCTTTGACAGAACTTGAATTAATTCATATGCATCTGGTAACTGATGATGTGATTATATCAATTTGTAATTCACTCCCATTTCTTGAATGTTTAGTTATTAAACTTAATTATAAATTCAATCATAGTATTACAAACGTATTTCAGTTAAAAAATCTACGCACATTGGAACTGGCTCAATGTTCTGGAATTGAATTAGAAAGTTTTGAAAATGCTTTGTCGTGTTTTAAACTAAGCAAGTTAGATAAATTAATTTTAAATCAAATATCCATAAATGAAGAAATATTGAAATGTATCCTAATGCAAACTAAATATCTTCAGTACTTAGATATAGTATTTTGCTGCAAACTATCTCAGGAGATCATTGATTATATATCTCAACGTCACATATGTTTTAAGTATAATATTCCACATAACTAGACATCATATATTTTTTAGATGCAGTATCCTGCAATCTGAGGAATTTATCCTACTGTCAAATATTAGATGAAACAGAAAAAATTCTCGATGAATAGAAAAATAACCTAATTTCCAATCTTTGCAATTATTATAAAGATTAGAATTTAATTTGAATTAAAAATATTTCTTCTTTGGAAATAATTTCTTTTAATAATGTATGAGGATCTTAGCTTATCAGTCTTTATAAGGAGAATCGAGAAAAAATTATATTATTCTTAATGTAAGTAATTTTAGTAAATATTTTTCTGATTTATTCATTTTAACTAATAGTTATATAGAGATTATTTTTATTTTGTTTATATTATATTACACAGCTAGTTTGTATTACATTATAAGCTTATTGTTAGAATAAGGTAGATAGAGTATGGAAAGTCTATTAGAAACTTGATTGTTTGATCATAGATCATTCATCCTCTCTTGTGCATTTTCTTGTCTTATGTGTATCAGTGATATTGATTATATATTGAAAAGCTTTAAAATCAGTATAACTTTCTGTTTTTATAAGTATTTTGAAAAATATGCTAAGCAGAGATTTATTTTTTGCTTACATGCCTCATTTTACTGTAGTTCACCTACTTTAACTAATAAATAATTCCTAAATCTATGTGGAAAATATTTGTGAATCATGTATTTAAATTTTGCATTGAAGTATAAATAAAACTAATAAACTATACCTATGCTTAATTTTCATTTAATGGTATACAAAATATTTATTTTATTTATTGTTTCTTTATCTGTTTTTCAATACTTTGTACAATAATTCTGCACCAAAATTAGTTCTAATTACTTTTTAGATCTTTTCAAATAGCCCAACTTTAATAAGTATTATAAAATATTTGAAAGGGGAAACCATAGCAGATGAATAATTAGTACTCTGGGTTTCAGTTCATATTTTTATATCCCACCTCAGTTTTAGATATTTATGATAATCAATTTTAAATTAGTTTTTATTATAACTAGCCTTTATGTGCAAAAAATTATTGTTGTGCAGCAAATAAATGAATTGGGAGAAAAAAGTTAATGTTTTCATAATGAGCTTCTAAATTATTTTAATTAATTTAAATTTTAATTAAATTACTTACTTTTCTGTAATAAAATAATGGATAACATTTAATATATGTTAAGAATTTAATTTTTATTGCTTTGAGAGAGAGATAATTTATCAAGCAAAATAATTTAAGACTATAGATAACTTTTATATTTTAAATTTAAAAATATCTCAATTTTATGTTATTTTTCATTGCAGTATTAATTTACCTCAACAGACATTACATTTTTGTTTAATAAAATTCGTTATCACATAATTAATTAAAATTATCAAAACTTCAATATTTATATTTTTACTGAATTTTATTTCCTATTTTTTTTTTTTTTTAAGTTAAAATGGAGAATTTGGAAAAGAAACATCCACTGGAAATAATAATAATTATATATATATATATATATATATATATATATATATATATATATATATATATATATATATATATATATATTCAAATAATAATTAAAAGTTTTTGAGTAAAGGTTTTAAATAATATAATTAAGATATTTTAAGTTTAAAAAATTATATGTGGCAATTTTTTATTACATTGAATTTGATTAAAAATATAATATCAAACTGAAAACTTCTGAAAGTTGCTTATTAATATTGTATAATATGATTGGTTTGGAATGTTAACTCATTTAGTGTAAAAAATGTCTTTAAAATTTTATTACCTGCTTTTTTGAATCTAAATTTTTTTTAAATTTCATACAAATTTTCACAAGATCATAGTGAAATGTCTTAATATCATGTGTTCAGTGGAAGGCTGTAATAATTCAATAAGTAGACTATTAAAACTATATCATAAGATATTTCAAGTAACTTATAATCATTGCAGAGAATTTGTAACTGCTTTGTTCTGAACTACCACACTGAATATGTGATGCAGCTTTTTCATTGTGTTTACCACCAAAAAATTATTAGGCAAAAAATTTTAAATAGAGCATGGTCTTAACTACTTCTAAAACTAATACCCCAGTTTTATCAAATTGAAGAATCAAAGAGATTTGACATTGTCAGGGCTAAGTACAGGAATCATGCTAGTACAACAACATTGCCTTCTAATAAAATAAATAAGATGTGTCAAAAAATTATAAAAAATTTCAAGCTTTATTAAACTAATTACTTTAAAAACATGTAGTGCATAATTTATAACATTTAAAAGTCAATAAAATAGTTTTATTTATTTATTTTTATTTATTTATTTATTTATTTTGAAGTTATAATTACCACGTTTTCTAATTTTGTATAAATAAAAAATAAAGAAATAGGTTTTATTATGAAAACTGGCTAAATTTGCATTCAATTCAACAATTTAAGGGAAGAAGGTGAAGCTACAAAAATTGAATAAAAAAGTTTACTTTCAAAATTTTTAGATACTCATTTTCTTTAGCAGTTGGCTGGTGATTTTGCAATGTGGTAATTTTAAAGATACTGAGACTGTTTTAAAAACCCTGCTAAGATGGCATCTGAAATATCAAAGTTGTGAATTGTATTTAAACAATATTTTAATGGTCAAATAAAAAATAAAAACTGTATTTAACTCATTTTTGCAGGAAAAGAATAAAAATATATTGAACATAAATTTGAGATACCCCATTAAAATTAAGTACTCTTCTTTTGCCTTGATTTAAATTACCCTAAAGCTATACAGATTATTGGAATTTTTAATAAAACTTGCACTTATATTAAATTTATGGACAAAAAATATGTATTCATAGAAATGTTTTTTATTGGTATTTTTTGCAAACATTTTAAGAAGAATGGTTAACTAAGGATTCTATGTATGTATTTTGAACCCTAGTTTTCAAAAAAAATAAAAAATGTTCTTTGGAATTACAATATATTTTTTCAATTGCTTTAAATTCATGCTTTATTTCTTCTGTGTTAAATTGATATTATTCACTTTTGTTATATTATATGTAATATTTTCTCTTTTCACCAAATGTTTTGTTTTCTTGTTATTGCTTGAAAAAATAATTGTTTAAAATATCTTAGACAAAGAATCTTTATTTATTTATTTCATTTTTAACAGTTATTGTATCTTTTGTTGAACTATTCCATTGCCTGTCTAGTCTGATTTATAAATGTAAAAATAATTAAAATATTGTGCTATAAAAATTTTGAGTTTCAACAATCATATTTTATAATAAATGAAACTATATTTTTTATCAAGGAATTCCTTTGATATTTGGGGTCAAAATTTCTTCACCATAAATGTTTGAAAATATGATTAATTGAAAATGATTTACACTAATCTCAATACTTAAGATATTTGGAAAGTAATTATATATTTTGTTAGTTTGTTCAAATTATCACAACGATATAATACGATTTTATTGGTCTTTGCTAATAGAAAATGCCAAAATTTGTTTTATTTCCTTATAAAGAATGAGGTATTTATTATCACTTATATACTATAAACTTATGGAGCTACTTTTTCTGTAATTTTTATTATAGTTAATTCATGTTTAATTATTATTTTTTTGTATTAGCTTATTGATGTACAGCTTTAGAATTAGCGAGACTTTAAAAGTTTATATTCATTTTGTGATCAGGAAAGATTGTCTTAATTTTTTGGAAATTGACAAAATTAATTTTTTTCTATTTGTTTGCCAAAATATATTCCTACGGAAACTACTTAAATACTAAATTTTAATTTGCTTTACATGATGTAACACAACACTTTTTTTTTACAATTAACCAAAGATATATTTCAAATGTAACTTCACAACCCCAATGTTTTAAAATATTAACTTAAGCCCCTATTACATTAGAGTTGCCCAGATTTCAGTTTGAGCAACTCCCGTAAACTTAACATTACATGACGTCACAGCTAAAAATTTGAGCAACTCGTTCTTTCCGCCCAATAATATTACAGATTTTTTTCACAGCTGTGCAGTTGAAATTTGTAAATCATTTTGTTTTCGCCAAGTTTCATGCCAAATGAAATTTATTGGTAGTTATAAGTTGCCGAGAATAAGCAAACTTTTTGTGCATGCAGCAGCAACTCGAGCAATTCATATCGCCAATGATTTTAAACATGGTTCATGTTTTGTCTTTTTTCGCCAAGTGGAAGTAATAACATGGAAATAAGTGATTGGTTTGAATTATTGTATTCCATTTCAATCTAGCAGAATTGCCAGTATTAAAAACAAACATAAAGGAAATGCTCTTCAATTAGAAATAATCAATTTAATAAACTATTTTGATGAAGATTAAAAATTTTTTTGTCTTTTTTGTATACTTTTTCAATATTATAGATGAAACACATAATAAATTTAATAGATAGTTAAAAACTCAGATAATTAAAATTGTTTTTAATTTCTTCAGCAAAGTAAATGAGAAGTGTTCCAATTTCAATATTTATTAAATTTACTGAGTTTTCAAACATTAATTTCATTTAAAGTTTTGTTAGTTATTGAATACATGAGACTATTTTGTCATTTTACAATGTTTACAGTTTGTGTTGAACTTATATTTGCATATTTAAGCTGACACTTTAGTTGAAATAAGTATGCCATATAAAAATATTTAGTGTTAATTTTACTTTTATTTTTTCATTACATTAATTTCCTGTTTTTCTTTTTAGCAAGTTAATGCATTATAATTAAATTTTGAAAGCACAAGCATTTTGGTTTATTATTTACAAATACATATTTATAAGATTTCATTATTATTATTCATATAATTAAATTCTTTTATACATTTTTTCCCTGGAACACACTTACATAATGTTCATTTTTTCATCCAAAATATATTGCAATCTTACAACTAATTCCATTTACTTTTGACAGTATGTAAATTAGACTTAAAAATAAATTCCTATGATGATGAAAATACTGGAGTGTACAAATAAAATTGTGAAATGATTTTAATATAAACAAACATTTCTATTTAAATAAACATTAAAATATTATTCCTATATATATTGTTTATTAAATTGATATAAATCAATATAAAATTTTAATAATTTCAAGCCTTTTTCATTTGTTTTTATGATTAAGCATTTTTAACTTATTATAGATTATAGTAAAACTAGTTAAAAACCAAATTTAAAAAGAGCTGTGTTACAATTTTATGTGTTAAAAAGTTACAATTTTAATAATGAAATTAAATAAAATATTTGATTAAAATAGAAGTATTGTATTTGTTTCTTTTTGCAATATAAATACAAATAATGTGAAAGTAAGTATAAAAAATATAGATGATTGCTATATTTGCAAAATTATTTAATTCACATCATGATCAATATATAGAGTATTTTGACTTCCAATGTAAAGGAATTAACTAATCATTGAAATGAACAATAAAGACTAACTGCAGTCACTACTGCAAGAATTGCAAGATTCTGCCTTCAATTGCAAGATTATCAGCTATGAGGCTAAATAGCATTTCATTCTTTTAGTTTCATACAAATTTCATAACATTTTTTTCAATTTGAAAATGTAATATGAAACAAACTATTCATATAATGTCATCACAAAATGTTATCAATTATTTCTTTTCTTCATTTTTTTCCCACAAAACATAAATATATCTATATATTCATTCAAAATATACTTGTCATTTTATTGCAGATTTTAGTTTAAGAAACTGCATGTAAATAAAGATAGTGTAAAGAATCTCTGCTTTTATGTGGTGTGTTTGTTTAAAGGTAATAAATAATTAGTTTAAGAATGCATCTTATTTTAATATGCCACAATATTTACTTTAATAAAAAAGAGAAATAATTGATTTCTTCATTTTAAAAATAAATTATAAATTCAAATTCATAACTAATATTTTTTAAAAAAATATAATTTTTGTGCATTTCCTCAACTTTTAAAATAGTAATTTGAGTTTCTTTTTTTGATATATCAATAGTTAATCATTAATTTTTTATAAACACTGTTGTTAAGAAATTATTTTTGTATAGGAAAATCTTACAATACAATA